>JAUJPK010057769.1:0-13383 GCA_032270525.1 Callophyllis flabellulata | reverse complement strand
TTTCTGTGGCGTCTACTTCTTCTCTTTGTTCCATTGACCGGATCCCTTGCATTTACAAAGTTCGGTACAAGGAAGAGGTGCACCTCTACATTTCCAGTTTCCAGTACATCCCTTGGTACAATTACATTTTATCAATTCTCTCAGTGCACGAGATGCTTCCGGCTAATCTGATCAATTAGAAGAGGCGTCCGTATTCCATCCATGCAATTTAAATGGTGGTTAGGAGAAAGGGAACTACCCCAAACGTACCCACCAAAATATGCAGAGTGTTTGATGTGCTGGAACAGGGCCTCACGTGTTGGAGGTATGTTATCGATTGCCCTGCCGCTGCAAAACAATTCCCTCCTACAACTGTTCACATCTGAGAGATTGGATGTCCTATGATACAACAGAACAACATAACGCTCCAACACAGGCACGAACTTCGCGATATCATTTTGAGTCGGTCGATCGCTCAACATCGCAAATGCTTCGTTTACATCTGGAAACACATTCCAAATTTTCCATGAAGTTCTTTCGATACACGGGCGAAGAAGGACATCTGGTCACATCCCGTGAACGCAAAGAAAAACGTTAAACCGACGCGTTCCACTGGATCCAACATCATGTCATGTATGGGGAGGTAACAACGCTGCTTTCCCCATCCAAAATCGATCCATAGCTCACAAAGTTTCTGATTCTTCAGACAATTCCTTCAAGCAAGGAATCAGTTCGGACTTCTCTCCTGATCGTATTTTACCATACCTCGAAAGGTACGGTGGGTGAGTAGTTAAAAATTAGGTCAATGACCAACGGTGCCTCAAATAAAAATTAGGTCAATGACCAACGGTGCCTCAAATCAGTCCATAGGTCAATGGCTAGCGGTACCAGATAGCAAACGAAGATAACAATTAGGTTTATCATCAATGGTGCCTCAAATCAGTACATAGGTCAATGTTTAGCGGTGTCACATATAGATCAATCATCAACGGTACCTTAAATCAGTCCATAGGTCAATGGTTAGTGGTACCACATAGTAGTTATAAAAAGAAGTAGAACATAGGTCATTGATCAATGATGACGTAAAGAAAAAAAAATTGAAAACTCATTGGCTACTTAACAATTGTCATTGTCTTAAAATGATATAAAAGCAAACTAGTCATACAAAGTTATCATTGAGTGTATACTGTGATTATTGAAGACAGTACGTTAAAATAAAATGGAAACTTTTCCATGTTTAGTAAAGTCATGTACAAAGACATTTACAAGTCACAGAAGTAGAAATCGACATATGAAGTATTTACATTTTACTAAATCAAAATCATTTGAATGTGGTTATAGATGTGGGAGATCATATAAACGCAATGATTCTAGGAAAAAACATGAAAAAACATGTTTAAACAACCCAAATATTATGATAGGTCATGGTGTTAATCAACAATTTTTTCATGGAACGGTACAAAGTGGAAATGAGATGAAGTTAATGAAATCTGCTCATGGTGGAAATCACTTACTTTATAAAAAAGTGCTGAACAAGAAAAGAAATTTATATAATAAACTGAATGCTGTATTAATGAACGATATACAAGATGTGATAAGAAAGCAAGAGCATAATGTTAAATTTATAGTAACAGTTAGTGTCATTTATTATAAAGAACTAAATGAAAATATGCTTTTTACTGATCCAGCAGTATTTTTTAAAAGTCAACCTGTACGAACTATAGAGGCTTCAAGATTAGAAGATATACTAGAGGAAATATTTAAAGACTTGTGGCAACAAATTGAAGATTATGTCAATAACGGATCTGGTTGGATGTTGTATGAAATAAAAGATGTTTATGTGCAAATTATTACATATGATCCACTCAGAGCATCAAAATATTTAGCGTTACCAAATAAACTAAAGAAGTCACGTTTTATTTTAAATATACTGAATGAAGATGATAAATGCGCATTATGGTGTATTTTAGCCAAACTTTTCCCAAAGTATGTTTCAGCTCAACAGACCTGCTTGTCTAACAATCCTATTCATTACCATACTCATGAAAATGATATTGATGTAAGTGATATAGAGTTTCCTCTTCAAATTAACGATATTACAAAAATTGAGAAGAAAAATAACCTAGCCATAAATGTTTTTACAATTGATGAAAAACAAAATATCATACCTTTACGAATTACAAACCATAATATTAACCATAACAAAAGAAGAATTATAGATTTGTTATATCTATCAAACAATGGGTTGTCTCACTATTATTTAATAACAGATCTAGAAAAGCTTTGTAAAGGACAGTATACTGGAAGCCATAGTAAACACTTTCTTTGTCGGAGATGTCTTCACTATTTTTCATCAGAAGAAACTTTTTCAACTCATACAAATTTATGTTCAAGACTTGAACCACAAATGACTGTATTTCCACAAAAAAATGATGAAAATGAAAAAGATAAACTTCGATTTACTAAAATAGAGAGACAATTAGTTCTTCCTTTTTTTATAGTTGCTGATTTCGAGACAATTCTTGTTAAATATGATACATGTTTAAGAAACCCAATGGAATCAAATACCAATGTATTAGACCAACATTTTGTCTGTGGAGCTTCTTATATCATTATTTGTAGCGACTTAAGATTTTTTCAATTACCAGTTCTTATTACAAAAGAAGAAAAAGGAAAAAGTATCGTTGAGCAGTTTCTTGATAGTATTCTGTATGATGTAAAAAAGTTAAGAAAAATGTTGAAATATCCAACACCAATGAGACGATTAAGTAAAAAAGAGAAAATATGGTATAATACCCCTAACGTAATTTGTCATATTTGTAAAAAAAATATTAAAGAAGATGAGATAAAGGTAAAAGATCATTGTCATTTGACTGGTAATTTTCGAGGACCAGCTCACCAAGAGTGTAATTTGAATTTACGTATAAATGCAGAAACAATTCAAATTCCTTGTTTCTTTCATAATTTAAAAAACTTTGATGGTCATTTGCTCATCCGAGAAGTTAAAAGTCATCACGGAGAAGTTAAAATTATCCCATCAACAACAGAAAAATACATATCTTTTAGTATTGGAGGAGTTATATTTAAAGATTCGTATGCTTTTACCCAAGAAAGTCTTGATTCATTAACAAAGATTTTGGATCCAGAACAATTTTTAATAACAAGACGTTGGTTAGAATATAGAATTATAAATGAATATGAAGATAGTGATGATAATGATAATGAGACTGATATTGAATTAAAGATGGATACCGAAATAAACGAAACAATTGAAAATTGCTTACCTGAGTACGATTATAGACGCTGTCCATATGAAAAGCCAGTTTTAACAATGAAACAACAGCAAGTATTACAAGATGATTTTAACTTATTCAAATCTAAAGGTATTTACCCATATGAATATATGACTTCATTTAAGAAATTTGAAGAGCATGAACTTCCTCCGCGAGAGGCATTTACTAGTCAATTAAATGGTGGATTGATGATTGAGGAAGATGAATATGATCATGCAATAAAAGTTTTTAAACACTTTGGTTGTGATAACCTTCAAGAATATCATGACTTATACTTAATACAAGATGTTTTGTTGTTAAGTGATATCCTTTTAGCTTTCCGTAATGTTTGTATAAGTGCGTATGATCTTGATCCAATGCATTACTATACAGCTCCTGGCTTGACATGGGATGCAGGATTAAAGTATTGTAGAGTGACCTTAGATCTACTTACAGATGAAGAAATGTTCCTTTTTATAGAAAGTTCAATGCGAGGAGGTATAAGTGTTATTTCCCACCGTCATGCAATTGCAAATCATATTGATTATGAAAAATATGGATATTTTAATCCTTCAAAACCTAATCAACAGATCTTATATGTAGATTGTAACAATTTATATGGAATTGCAATGGAACAACCCCTACCAATATCAGATTTTAAATTTGTTAAAGCTAAAGATTCTCTGTTAAAATATAAGCATTTAGTCAAGTATGCAGACAAGGCAAAATCATGGATCTTATCGATAGAAGAAGATAATGAAGATGGTTATATTATGGAAATTGATTGTAAAATTCCTATAAGTAGACATAAAAATTTTACAAACTATCCTCTAGCACCAGAAAAGAGTAAGATAAACGGTAAAATGCTTTCACCTTACCAAAGAGAGCTATTGAAAAAAAAGATTATTAAGAAGAACAATGATCTAACTGAAGAAATGATAAACCATAAACTTGATTCATATCAATCATGTGAAAAATTAATCTTGAATCTTTATCCAAAAGAAAGGTATATCGTTCACTACCGCACTTTACAATTGTATTTGAATTTAGGATTGGAAATTACAAAAATCCATCGAGTTTTAAGTTTTAAGCAACAGCGTTGGCTTGCTCCCTATATCAAAGCTAATACTGAGATGCGTCAAAAAGCATCAAACGATTTTGAAAAAAACTTTTTTAAATTAATGAATAATGCTTTTTTCGGAAAAACTATGGAAAACGTTCGCAAAAGACGAAATATTGAGCTAGTAAATTCAGATAAAAAGTTAAAGAAACTTGTTTCACAACCTACCTTTAAATCTATTACCTCGTTTCAAGATAACCTTTCAGCTGTTGAACGTTTAAATAGAAAAGTTGTATTAGATAAACCGATATACATTGGCTATTGTGTATTGGACTTAAGCAAATTTTTCATGTATGACTTTTATTATAATGTATTAGAACAAGTATTTCCTAAACTTCAACTTTTGTTTACTGATACGGATTCTTTATGCGTTAGTATTACTGGTTCAAAAAATGTCTACAAAGAAATACGAAATAGTATAGTTTTAACAGATAAAGGTTTTTTTGAACCTACATTAAATTATTTTGATCTTAGTAACTATTGTTCCGACCACGTTATATTTAATAAAATGAATGCAAAAGAGATAAACTTTATTAAAAATAGAAACAAAAAAATTCCTGGAAAGTTCAAAGATGAAGCAGAAGGTTATCCAATATTAGAATTTATTGGTCTTCGTGCAAAAAGTTATGCATTTAAACGTGTATCAAAAAATGATTGTATTATAGAAGAAAAAAAACTAAAAGGTATACAAAAAGGTGTTGTAAAAAAAAGTCTTAACTTTAACCATTACAAATCTGCTATTTATGATGAAAATTCATATATTGCTTCTACTTGTTCTCTGCGATCAAATCTTCATCAAATTGAAACGAGACGAATTAACAAAATAGCAACAGGACCATTTGATGATAAACGTTATTTACTTAATGATGGTATTACATCCGTTCCCTATGGAGATTACACTATATCTCCTAAAGAACAATAACATTAGTAACAATAAAATAACAATAGCTAGTGTTTAACAACAATATCCATTGTTTTGATTTGTATATAAAGGGAAAGAAAACTTAACATTTATCATTCAAATCATAACGTTGAAAGCATAAAGCAATCGAAAATGAAGATGAGTAAAGCACTAAACAAGAAAATGAAAAGAATACAAATTGAAGATACATCATCAGATAGTGAAGTAGAGGATATGGTACAAACTATTGATTCAAATCATAACGTTGAAAGCATAAAGCAATCGAAAATGAAGACGAGTAAAGCACTAAACAAGAACAAGAAAAGAATACAAATTGAAGATACATCATCAGATAGTGAAGAAGAGGATATGGTACAAACTATTGATGATTCTGATAGCGAAGTTAGTGTTAATGAATCTGAAATTGAACAATCAACTATCAGCTCACCAGAAAAAAAGTCAACAAAAATTCCAGTACGAAAACCAGAAATATTGAATGATATAGATAGCGGAGATGAGAGTTTTATGAGAGAATTAAGTAATGAAACTCAAAAAAGAAAAGGATTGAAAAGGAAAGTGATAACTTATGGCAATGAAGGTGAACAATCAAATAGTAAGACAACAGAAAAAAAGATGAAAACTGATATTACATTACCATCCTTAAAAGATTTTATGGAAAAGGTTGAAAGGGAAAAACCACTTAAATGGAAAAAATTGAATAAAAAAGAACTTTATATAGTTGAAAGTATTATGAAAACGACAATCGATAATGGGAAAAATAAGAAAAGACATGCTTTTATTGGAACTTTTATAGATAAAGAAAAACAAACATTTAGAGTATGGTTACCAGGAACTGCTAGTAAAGCTTTATCTAATGCTATCAAAGAAAACGTGGAAAAAGAAAGAGCAATCGTAATACGACCCTTAGGTGAAAAGTTATCGGAAAGAACGAACAGAACCTATCAGAATTTCGTCATCAGTTATTATTGAACTGCTCTAATTTCTTTAGTTATTTAATATATTTTGAGGCTCTGAGTGAATTATATGTACTATTTTACATATAAACAAATGGAACTGCTATAACTTCTTTAGTTTATTTAATATATTTGCTGCTCTAAGTGAATTATATGTACTAATTTGCACATAAACATATTGATTTGTTTTAATTTTTATTTGTATTATGTATGATTTATGGAATATAGAATAAAGCAATATAAACTTTAAATGTTGACTTTATTTATTATCAATTGTATTCCTAATAATTCCCTTACTAACATTTCATTTTTTTGAAATATATGTTTTTATGTTTTAACTTAAAACACTTAAATTTAGTTTCAATCGTTTTAAGCAATGAAGGTGTACGAAATTGATATATCTATCAGAAGAAAAAGGATTCACAAATTCTGAATTAGTACATAGTGTACGTACTTTGAAGATTGAAAAATTATGTGAAATTTTGTGAGATATATCCTTCAGTAGATGAAAAAATGGGATATATTTCCGTGTGCTATAAAAAAAATTGCATTGGGAAAATTTCCAGGCACCATAAATTTTATATATAGTATGAATTTCTGAGTGCAAATTCATTCCAACTGTAGTCATGAAGGTGTACGGAATAGAGTTACCAACAGATAAAGGTTTAACAAATGTAGATATTGAAACTTTTGTGAAGAAATTAAAGATTCCTAATTTCCGCAGAGTTTTCATGAGAGATACACTATCAAACAAACCTAAAAACGTGGAATGTGCAATAGTTAATCTAAATAAGTCTAATGAGATTGGTTCTCATTGGGTTTGCTTTGCGAAAATAGATAAAAAACGTATGTATTTCGATTCTTTTGGTCAAAATATTCCGATTGAAATTTTGAAATATCTAAAAACGTCAAAAGAGTATAAAAATAATATAGCTGTTATCGCTAGGAACACAGATATCGTACAAAGAGTTAATACTCATGTATGCGGTCATCTATGTTTATTTGTACTAACATCATTGATGCGTGAACACCTTACTTATCAAGAAGTTTTAGATATTTTGCAAACTGGATATTCACAAAGTAATTGGTAATCTACCTAGGCCCAAGAAGGGATGGGTATTACCTAATCATAAATACACAGGCCCGTACAATCCGTTAGAAGATCAATTAGACGCGCGAGATATACCTCGACCAGGTCAAGAACCGTACAACGCTGTGGATGCGATTTCTATGAGACATGACATATGCTATCGAGATCATGCAAAGGAAAAAGGTGGTAAGCATAAGTGTGATGATGCAATGCTTAGTGAGTTAACAGAACTAAATCCTAAAAATGTACGGGAGAAAATAGATAAAAGATTAGTGAAAACATTGATAGGTACTAAACGTAAACTAGGATTGGGAATCGAGTGGACGGATAAATTGACCGACGAGTTACACAGACCGGTGAAAAGGAAATTTGAGAAACGAAGAGTCTTTGTCAAAAATGTAGATGATATATGGGCAGCAGATCTAGTTGATATGCAATACTACTCGAGAACGAATAAAGGATTTAAATACATACTAATGATTATTGATGTATTTAGTAAATATGGATGGGCTATTCCATTGAAGAAAAAAACATCCTCTGAAGTAGTCAGAGCTTTTACTGAATTATGGAGTTTAGGACAGAAACCTCCTAAATATCTTTGGACAGATAAAGGAAAAGAATTTACGAACAGAGCTTTTCGCACACTTCTTGAAGAGAAAAAAGTACACATGTATTGGACTGAAAATGAAGAAAAGTCTAGTATAGTAGAGAGGTGGAATCGAACCATTAAACGTAACATGTGGAAATATTTTACTAAAAACAGAACCGGTGTATACATAGACATTTTACCTGATCTGGTTAGAAGATATAACAATACAAAACATAGATCTATCAACTCTACACCATCAGACGCAAGAAAACCCTCAAACTATCAACACGTCTTTGACGCGCTTTATAATAGTCCAACTAAAGTACGAAAATCTGGACAAAAAGTTCCAAAATATCATGTTGGTGATGTGGTTCGCATCTCGAAATTAAAGAAGAAATTTGAAAAAGGATATACAACCAATTGGACTGAAGAAGTGTTTAAAGTTGTAAAGATTCAACCGACAATACCTTTTACTTACAAATTAGAAGATACACTTGGAGAGGTGATAAAAGGTACTTTCTACGAGCCAGAATTACAACTCGTCAAAACAGATAAATATAGAATAGAAAAGGTATTAAAACGCCGTACATCACCCCAAGGACAGCGTGAATTATATGTGAAGTGGCTTGGGTACACTAACAAGTTTAATCAGTGGATTCCGGAAAGTGATATTTCACAATGAATGTTAGTAGCGTTTTTTCGTGGACAAATCGATTAAAGAAACGAAACAACAGTCCTTTATTACCTTCTAATGTAAGAGGATTATTAATTGGCAAAAGTAATTGTGGTAAAACAACGTTGCTATTGAATATGCTACTTCAATCCGACTGGTTAGATTATGATCATCTATATGTATTTGGAAAGACACTTCACCAGAAAGAGTATCAAATATTGAAAAAAGGATTTGAAGTCGGTCTAAGCAAGAACCAGATTGGAAACATTTTTAGAAATCAAAGTGAATTCGATAAAGTTAAAATGTCTGCATTAGAAGTGATTGAACAATATGATGGTTTGAGAGAAGGAAAGATCAAAGCTGAATTTTTTGAAAACTGCGCATCTATACCTGATCCTACAGAATTGAACGTAGACGATAAAAACTTGTTAATATTAGACGATTGTTTCCTTGGTCCACAAAATAAAGCTGAAGCTTATTACACTAGAGGTAGACAAAATAATTGTGATACTTTTTACATTTCACAAAGTTACTTTCGATTACCTCGACATTCTGTACGTGAAAACTCTAATTTCATTATTTTCTTTTCACAAGATGCCAAGAATCTACAACATATATATGCCGATCATTGTGAAGGTGATATGAGTCTGGAAGAATTTAAACGTTTTTGTCGTACAGTATGGGAAGATGGTCCTCATCAATTCGTGACAATTGACTTGACTAGTAAAAAACTCGGAGGAAAATATCGTAAAAATTTAGACTGTTTCTATCTACCAGGTGTAAATAATAATGTATAGATATAACTAACACTAAAGCAAATGGTCAATTGATTCATGATCGTCGAGGTGTAAAGATGTCTTTCCTTAACATAATTAACCCAAAAGAAAGAGACGAAATTGTTTCTAAGTACTTAGCAACTGTACAAAGAATAAAACAAAGAAATATGAAAGAACGTGTACAAGATTTTCTAACTCATGAAGCGATAGAGCAATCATTGGAACCAGTTACACGCACCACTGAAGCATCAACTAACGCAATAACAAAAGAATTACTTCCAATCAAACAAGGGATTGAGAACATGAACGCAAACTTGATTCAAAACATACAACATGAGCCTGCAGTAAAACGAGAAGATGAAGAAAAAGTAGAAGAATCTGAATCGCCTCAAAGTAACGCTTTTCAGAAGATTTCTAAACAAGCTAGTGCAATAGATATTGATCCATATTTTAGTATCATAGAAAACGATAGAGGTGATTATCAGATGGGTAACAAACTCATTGACATAACAACAAATGACAACATTGTGGTAGATGGAACTGAATTTGAGGGTACAACAGGTCTTTGGTCACTCATCATGTTTAAGAAACCGAAAGAAGATACTTACTCAAAAAAAGATTTGGATCAATATGAACGATTGGTAGATGCGACAAATGTTATGACCTATCCGAATAATCTTAGGAAGAATAGTCATGTTAAAGGTACATATAAATGGAAAAAAATATTTCAAAGGTTTGAGGAGGTTTTTCATGAAGGTAGCGGTATACAGTTTTTACCTGCGGATATAAAAGGATTGCAAACAAAATTAGCTTATTTACTCGGTGAATTTCAAGCAGGTAACACATCAGCAACACGGAACGAAATAGTAAGTATTTCAGATGAACTATTGAGAAGAAAAAACATTTCGCAAAGTGAATATAGAAGAATAAATGATTTCATACAACAATGAGACTTGTCATTCATAATCG
Organism: Callophyllis flabellulata; assembly: GCA_032270525.1. Taxonomy (NCBI): domain Eukaryota; phylum Rhodophyta; class Florideophyceae; order Gigartinales; family Kallymeniaceae; genus Callophyllis; species Callophyllis flabellulata. Next base: position 3,040 of record JAUJPK010057769.1, on the reverse strand, counting down.
ACAAGGTGCTACCACATCTGGATTAAGAAGATATAGAGGTGAAGGTATATTTAGCTCTATTGGAAGAAAACTCTTCTCTTCCGGACTAAAAAAAGTAATAACTGTAGCTTCAAAAGCAAAATTTCCTCAAAAGATTGCGGACGTTGTAGTGAACGGAGCTAAGACTGGTGGAGAAAAATTAGGAACATTAGCTGGTGAAAAGCTAACTCAAACAATACTAAAGAAAAAGGGAAAGAAAAGATCTTCTCCAATCGATTCTTCATTAGAAAAAGAATCTAAAAGTAGTAAACAACCGAAATTAGATGTCAATAGATTAATAAACGGATCCGGAATTATCATTGAATAACATGGAATCAATTCTCGAGATACAAGAGAAATTTGTAGAAACTGACGCCATCAAGAGTTATGAATACAATGAATATCTACCAACAAGCGGATCAAATCTTAATATACCTGGAACAATAACAATACATATTGAATGCCAAGACGAATTCTATCATCCTCGAAGAAGTTGTTTACTTGTAGAAGGTGATGTGACAAAAGATAATGGTGAAAGATATGTTGCTGGAGATGATAACATTGCACTCAGTAATAACGGAATCATGCATCTTTTTTCTAACATCAAGTATGAAATTGCAGGACGAGAGATTGAGAGTGTAAATAATCCCGGTATTGCTGGTGTTTTGATGAATGCCGCAAAGTTCCCTTATGATTATACATATGGAATTGGTTTGATGCAATGTTGGGCACCTGATACGGACGCAACACAGCTCGGTGATAAAGGATGGCAAAAACGAAAAGAATACGTTATAGGTAAATCTGACCCAAAAGGTAGTTTTAGCTTTATAATTGAACTCGAAAACGTGTTTGGGTTTATAGAAGATTATGATAAAGTAACCTACGGAATGAGACACAAACTTACATTGGTACGTAAAGGTGATAACGATGCTATATTCAGAACTGTACCGACTGCAAATGGAAAAGTAAACTTAACAAAGGTTGCATGGTTAATGCCACGCGTTCATGCCAGTGACGCGAAAAGGTTTGCCCTTTATCGTAAAATCGAATCAAAAGTGTCAATAGATGTCGCATTCCGCATGAGACAGTGCAATGTTGCAGAAATACCACCAAATGTTACAACTTTTGACTGGCGACTTGGTGTAAGATCTGCACCTGAAAAACCTAGACACATACTAATTGCTTTACAAAAGGATAGAAGTGGAGACCAAACGAAAAATGTATCATTATTTGATCATGAGGAAATTACGCAAGTTAGTATTGTACTTAACGATATAAAATACCCCGCTCGTGATATACATGCAGATTTCAAAAAACATAAGTTTATAGAATACTACAAATCGTTTACAGATTTTGCCAGAGACTACTACGGTCTCGATCCTCTAACCGTTGGAAATTTCATCGATCCAATATCTTACAAAGAAGAGTTTCCTATTTTTTATATTAATGTATCTCACCAGACTGAAAGATTAACACAGGGTGTAGTAGATATCAAAGTACAACTAAGATTTGGAAAAAATACGGAAGCCAATACTGTTGCACACGCTCTCATTATCAGCGATCGACGTATGAAGTTTACGAGCGATGGAAGTAAAATGAATATAATCTACTGATCCTATATCATTTCCATTAGTTTCAATTGATCGTTCTTAAGTAAAGACAATGGACTCTATAACTCAATTAGTAGAATATGCAAGACCTGGCGAGGAAAAATATCTTATAGTTACTGGTAAGGGTTTGAGATTACGTACAAATTTCAATCCACCAATAGAGTTTGAACCTACAAGTACAGGTTACGAAATCGCTTTACTTCGCGTAGAAACCTACTTTAGTTTTCCTAACATCAATAGTAGTAATAATCGTCTTCGAATAAGCATTGATAGAGGTAAAAAATGGAATGAAATTGAAATACCAACCGGTTGTTATGACATTGATTCTATCAACGATGCTGTGCAGAGTTTTATGGTTGAAATATATGGAGAAAGGGAGAGAGAGAAGCGTGTAATCTTTTATCCCAATAAAAATACGTTGAAGTGTGTATTAGAAATTCGTGACACATTAACAATGGTAGATTTTAAGATTGAAAATAGTTTACGAACTGTTCTCGGATTCAACGCAAAACGTTATAAGAAGAAAGGAAAATTCGAAAGTGAAAATATTGTTAACATCTTGAATGTGAATTCAATTCTTGTACATTGCGATATTGTTGCAGCATCACGTCTTAATGGTATTGAAGCACCTGTGATTTATAGTTTTTTTCCAGATGTTTCACCTGGTCAGAAGATTATTAGTCAACCAAAGCATTTAATCTACTTACCATTGACAATGAGCTTTATTTCGTCCATGACCTCTTGGATGACGGATCAAAATCAGACACCACTTAATTTGCAAGGGGAAGAATTAACCCTAACGTATCATATAAGAAAGAGACGATAATGTTATATACATCAGTAAAGCTTTCCGTATCATCCGATCAATTGGAGAAGTTAAAAAGAGATATCGAAAGTGGAAAGAAGAAAAATCTTTCGATAAAGATTCAATTAAAAGATAAACATGGTCAACGAATGCCGGAGCAGCATACACTTCTCCTCACGCGTGGTCAGTTAGCAAGCATCGAAAAGGTTCGCGCACATGGTCATAGAAGATTCAAGGTGATTCGTATGAGTGAACGACAAGTAAAGAAAAATATGTCTCATACAGGAGGAATACTTGGTTTTCTTGCTAGTCTTGCTTCACGAGCACTACCTGCTTTAGCCAAAGGAGTTGTCACCGGTCTCATTAGTGGTGTTGGTAAAGAGATTGGTAGTGGTGGTGGTGGTGACGGACTTTATTTATTCAAACGTGGGAATTGTATAAAAGTAGACCCTGTAAAGGGGAATGGACTATATCTGAGAAGTCATCATTCCGGACATAGTATAAAAGGAGATGGATTGTATATAAAACGCGGTGACTCTTTAGAGTCTGTTGGTAATGGACTTATATTAGGAAAGAACTCACCTTTCAAAAACATTCCAATTTTGGG
>JAUJPK010056659.1:0-13574 GCA_032270525.1 Callophyllis flabellulata | reverse complement strand
TAGGCTAAAAGTAGTTTTACAAATGATTTACAAAGTATTTCTGCCAAAAGTTTTAATAATAACAAGAAGCCTAGCGGCGTGAAGGCCCAGCAATTGAAATGAGAAAGATGAGGTGAATCGAAGATAAGTTTGATCTCATCAACAAAATATTAGTCGGATACACGAGGTATGCAAAAAGTACCCCTAAGCTAAGAAAATTCAAAGAAAGAGCAAAAATTTAGGTGTGGTGTTATTATAACGTGTTTTATTTTCAAAAAATATATATATTATCAAAAACTTTCTGATATCCAATATAAGTAACACAATTTTGTAAAATTATAATGCCATGTAAAATGTCAGATTTATCTTCGTACATATTTGGCTGTCAAGTATTCTTTTAAATGTAGCTTAAATGTACATTTTTCCACAAGTAATTTGGGATAATATTTGGGTCATTAATTTGATGATTGAATCCAGATGAGAAGTCTGTTTGCATATTGCATTCTAGTGGGAGGTGGTCGCTTGTGTTAAGGTAATACTGTTGTAATACGTTAGTGTTCGTCACTTTATTTAAGATGTTGTTTGAAAGTGGTATATGATCAATGTATGATTTATTTCGTAAGGTAGCATGATGGTAGGTGTAGGATAGACCGGTGCCATTTGTGATGTCGATAGGTGTTAAGTTGTGCTCTCTTACAAATTTATTCAAATACTCGGTGAGTGAGTTTTGTTTACCAAGTCTTTCTGATGGATTGGTTGATGGACATGATTGAAAGTCACCTAGTATCATAAATTCTGAACTGTTCTCTTCTTAAATTGCTTAATAATTCCACCTATGTTTGATAACTGTGATAGATATGTATCTTTGTATATTGGGTTGTTTGAAACTGACTGTAAATTCATCAATGTCCAATTACGATTAAGTTCACTCACTGAATTGCTTTCATAGTTTTCGTTGTTATTCGATCAAGATGTAAAAATGATTCCATCATACAAGCCATTAGGACTTTCGTCAGATTAGCGTTAGTCTTCGATGTTCTAAATTTTAGGTTAATTAGGTGCGCATATGTAGAAGATTATGCTTCACTATTTCATCATTCAAAGATAAGTATTAAGATGGAATTAATAACTGCATTGATACAATTGCTATTGCATTGACATTGTAACTTACTTTGCTATTTTAGACACACCATTGATGAAACGACTTTCTACCAGGAACACATTGCACTGACACGCCAAACGAAGAACGGGAACTGACACTTTTTTCCATTACATATAACAAACACACAGTCCATTTTGTTAAGTTCATTTACATTGTGATTGTCTTTTGAACTTTTAGCATTTTCAGCTATTTTCTTAATATACTAGTTATATACAAATGAAAGTGAAAATAGAGATGTATAAATAAATAAATAAATAAATAAATAAAAAAAAAGATTTCAAATTAAATTAGCAACAAAAATGTTCGATACAGATTAAAATCACGTTTTCCAAATTCCATGTAATAAAGGCTCTATTTTTAAAGACCCCGTAGGCTGCTGCAGACCCGCGTTTTTGTTTTTACGTAGAGGATAACGTCAGCAATTTTAAAGTATTCTTTATTATTAGAGTTTTCTTAGAGTATACGAGCAAATTTTCAAAAAGGGGTGCGTGCAGCTGACCCACTTCCCTCCCCACTCCACGACCCGACTACTCGATAAACCTTGAAAAAATTTTATAGGAGTTTTAAGTAAGCTAATAAGTTAAGTTTGTTGTCATGGCGATTAACTGCTATCTGCATTATCTGTTGCATCGTTCTCTACTTGGCCTGAAATTCTTATTTGTATAGCTTCATGATCTGAATAGTATACACTGTGGATAGATGTTGTAATTTCAAGTATTCTCTTCAAATCGTTATGAATGTAAACGTGGTCGATTAAAGAACCAGAAATGTGAGTTGGCTCGAGAACAACCATCTCGTATTCTTGTAAAAACGTTCTCAAGAAGTCACTATCTTCAGTAAAATAGTTTTTATTGAAGTCTCCTAGGATGATATGAACTTTGTCGACAGTTCCTTGTAAATGTTGAATCATGAAAAGTAATTCATCATTATCAAGATGCTGTTGACGATAAAGAAGAATGACTTTCAATGGAAAACCTAGGCTTTGATGCTTGAAAGTATATCGCGAGGCTCCGGGTATATTGTAAGCATATCGTAATTCGACTTGCTCTTTGTAAGCAACGGCAAGATTTAAAAAAGCGTGATCAGCTACGATATTGATGTGCAGAGAAGAAAAAGATTCTAGTATCTCTTTTATTTCATCGACATTAGACTGTTCAGTCAGTTGAGTTTCTGTCATAAATAATAAGCAACTCTCGCTCAGTATTTTGTCAGCTTGTATATCAGTTGCATGTTTTCTCAATGATCGAACATTTAGAAGGGACACGATAACATCATTTTCACTTTTTCTTATGTGGTTAAATTCGGTTTCAAGACTCGAGTGTTCCCTCATGTAATTGTATTCTTCCGTAGCTCTTTCATCACATTTCATAATATTTGGTGTAAGAGTCCCCATCACATAAAGTCCTTGCAATGAAGTAACGCGGCTTAGAGCAACATAAACCTGGCCAGGCTTAAAACCTCTTTGAGCAATTAAGTTAACATTAAAAACAATCTTAGAAAATGTCTTTCCTTGTACTTTATGAATGGTGCACGCCCATGAAAGCATTAAAGGAAATTGAATGCGTTTAACAGCGGGGTATTGCTTAGACGTTATTACTCCGAACTCTTTTTCTATTTTTTCTATTGGCACCAGATTATTGGCTCGACCATAAGTATCATTATTCTTTGCTTTAACGCCAATTTCATCACTTTCCATTTTTAAGTAAATGCGAGCTACGTTCCCTTTGTTGTCAAACTTGATGTGTTCAATTATTCCGATTTGACCATTGCATAGTTTATCTTCGACGTCAATATTCGATGTAACCATAACTTTGGCACCAAGTTTAAAAACAAATTTATGTGCTAAACCACCTGTTTGCATTTGACTTCGGTTATAGACACCATTTTTATCTGAATTTTTTATGTTTTTCGGGAACTTATCTAGTGACACAACTTCTACTTCTTCACCAGGAAGTTCATCTAACTTAATTTTGTTATGCGCATGAACTGGTTTATTTTCAGCCCATAAATGAACGGCATCTTTTGGATAATCGGGATTGTCCTCAGTAATGACTCTCTGAGCAAGGATTTCTATATCACCTTCCTGGATGTTACCGATTCTAATGTTGTTTAAGATATCAATGAAAACTTGATCTCCCCTTTGCCTCATGACCTCAGTAAGTTCAACTATTTTGAAATGTCTCCAGCAATGATCGATATTTAGCAATGGTTCTGGGAAAAGAGAAAATATTGGTCCGCCTTTAATCGGAGGCAATTGATAAAAGTCTCCACAAGTTATAATTGAAATACCGGCAAATGGAACATCTTCACTACATCCAAATATATCACAGAGCCGTTGATGAATATGAAGTAAGCGATATCTTGAGACCATTGAAATTTCATCAATAATGATTACTTTCAACTCGGAAAGGCGTTCTCTGAGATTTGATCTCATTTGATCAGAAAGATTAGGGATGTGTTTAGAGTATTCGTGACCTGGTGGCAAACTAAATACGGAATTAAGAGTTGAACCGCCAACATTTACTGCTGCAACACCAGTCGGTGCCATGATAAGTAATCTTTCTTTTGATGCGTCTCTCGTTCCGTAAGTCAAAGCCTTCTGTATATAAAATTTGATTGTATTTAGAGTGTAAGATTTACCGCAACCTGCACTACCTGTCAGAAAAATATGAAAAGGAGCTGGCTTCTCGATTACATCCGTTCTTAGTTGTTTTAATGATCTTCTACTCCAGTTTACTATAAAATCAAAAACTTCCCTTTGTTTTTCATTAAGAGATTGAATTCTTAAACTTAGCTCATCGTCAGATATCAATGGCTCAATTGTCTGTACGGAAGCACCTCCGCGATAATCAGTGTCATTTTCTCTTTCATTATCAGTGTCTTCTTCGTTTGCGTTATTAATTTCTTCCTCTCTAACCTCGTCATTTTCCTGTTCTCCGTAAATATCAAGGCCTCTTGGATTTTCATGAAGATTCAACATTGCTTCTTCCACTTCATCGGCAAAAGGTTCGAAGACTGCTTTATTATGATTAACCTTTTCTAATATTTCAGGTAATAATAATTTTTCTGTGTACGTACCGGAGGGACCTTTTAATTCTTCCTCATTTCTAAACGGACAAAACATGAACAACATATGGTGTGCGTAGTGCTCCGGTTTTTTTTCTCTACTCGGTACGTGGTATCTCAACACACATTTGGTTTTTCGCAATTTTAAACGATCTTTACTTGACATTAAAGGAATTGATTTCGGTAAACTCAGGTCTGCTACTTCTGAAGGATCTATCTCTTCAAGAATTTCTGGTTGGTAGTCGTTTTCTTCTTCTACTTTTTTCGAATCCAAAGAGAAATTTGCTATGAATTGTGCGTAACATAAAGCGTCCATTGCAGCGTATCTACCACCTTTGAAAGTTGCATTCGGCCTATCCATATACCTATCTAGCATATTTTTTTTGAACACATTCGTATCATCTTCATCCATATTTGAAATTTCTTCTTGACTTTTACATACGCGATAGCGGTTTTCAGGTAAATTACTATTTGCGAAAACAACTCCTGGTGATGTTTTTCTGAGCCAGATTTCTGGAAGGACAATAGAAACAGCTTCTTGAATGGACATTTCTCTATGTGTTCTATAAGCTCTTGATATGGATTTCATTTTTTCTCTCAAAGATTGGTTCGAGTCTAATGCTTCTTTTGCTGCTTGCTTCATTGCTTCCGTAGATTCATCTTCAGACTTTGAAATGTAAGCACACATGTAAGACACCGCCCGATGATAATCCAAAACTGGTTGTATGTCCAAATTTGCTTCCCATGCTTGTAGCCCTTCTTCAAAGTAGTTGTTTGTGAAGCATGCCGCCGGTGAGCGCTTGAAATGTATTTGGAAAGTTTTATCTGTTGAAATAGCGAGGTTTTGATAATAGATCTCCTTTGGAATTTCTAATTCTCTAAGAATTTCATCGATCGATTGTGGTTCTTTATAGTTATCCTTTAACGGATTAAGAACGTTATTGTACTTTGGATCAAAGTTTTTATCAATGTATTCTTTTACTGGGGCAAGAACAGCTTTTCTTGTTTGAAGAATTTCATCTCTATTCTGTAAATCATCATCTATAGGCAAGGCGACTATGGTTCTTTCTGTAAAAAACTTACCGAAATGATATCTACATTGCTGATTTTTGTATTTCCGACAAGACTTTGAATGCCGATGTGTTTGATATGTAATGACCAATTCATAAAGTTTGCTATTCTTATCCTCTGGTAGGTCACATTTAACAATTTTGTCAATAAATTCAATATATTCGTCAATTGTTTCACGTGTTAAAATAGGCGCATTTTCGATCCAAAGAAGACAGTGGGCATGGGCACTACCTCGAGATTGAAATTCTATCCGGATAGCATGATGCTTTAGCTTTCCTCCTAACGCTCCTTTGGCAATTATTTGTTTGAAAAAGCATTCTAGGCGATATTGAAAGTGTCTAGCTAATACGACAGGATTAGATTGGAGAATCTGTGTTCTTTCTATATAACTCAAGTTATTTATTTGATCTTCAGTCATTTCTACTCCTTTTATTTTTTGAATAATTTCAACTAATTCAGGCCATTTTAAGTCAGCACAAGATAAAGTCATGAAAAATGTTGGCAAACCTAACTGTTTTACCATTGCGAGCACTTCGTAAAGAAACCTTTTCCAATACGCTGGAGTACCTTTCAAATTATTCATAAAGCTGTATGCGCTGTCATTGGCAACGAGGTTGGAAATAGTCTCTTTAAAATTTTGAGATAAACGACCAGCAGTCAAACCTTCTGTTTGAATCTTCTTCAATGCTGTGTTAATACTATTGTTTAAGTTTAAGTGCTGCAATAATGATTGTGCGTAGAAAATGTAGTCACTATCTGAAGAAAATTTTTGTGTGTAGTTTAAAAATCGTTGATTAAAGTATCTGCATGGAGATAACTTTTCTTCTCTTACGTGCGAATATCCAAATTTTCCAGTAGGAAATAAGGAAGGATGGGCAAGCATTTCACAATCTTCATCACAAATTATGGGCAACGGTTTTTTATCTTCTCCCGGCGCAATGGTTACATTTGAATCGTCAACAATATCATAAGCTAACTCGGGAACGAAAACTGTTTCAGAAGCGGGAATTCGTAAATGGTCTAAAGGGTTTTCGTCTTCTTCTTCGCCATCTTTTTCATTTTGAGCTAAAGTCAGTTGTTCAATGTTTCCTTCATTGACAAAATGAATTTCATCATTTTCATCGTTATCATCGTTATCATTGTTGTCGATAGAACCTATCCAGCATGTCGGAATCGAATCTACGTTTATCTCAATGTCAGAATAAAGAGGGTTAATATTTTTTAAGTAGCTCAAAATTTCCCTTACAAAATCTGGTCTAACGGGTTCAAAGTAAACATTAGATTTAAAAGTCATTTTCTTTTTCAACGCGACTCTAACAACTCCATTATTGTCCATTCCGCGAGGTAAGATATTGCATATATCATCTGCTTTTATTGGAACGTTGCAGATAGCTCCTTTCATTTTTGGGGCCTGTCCTTTACTCATTATGGTAATTCTTTTGAATAAGAGACGTTTAGCAATGATAACCTTTTCTAACTTTCTGATATCCGTAAATCGTTCTGGTAAATTTATAATTTGTAAGTCGTTTGCGACAGCTTGATTAGGAATTTTCTTTTTGAGTAGCTTCTTATGGCATGTATTGCATATATATTCTTTATTGTCAAAACTAAAAACACGATAAAAAAATACCTCTTCGTTGATATCACTATACTTATTCTCGTTAAATAAAACAACAGATACCTTGTAAAGAAGTCTGTTACAAATCACGCAAATATAGAAGGGACCTTTTCGAATTTCTTTTTTAAATGTATTTATCCGACTTTTACTACTTGTCTCATTGGGTCGACGTTTGCTAGATTTCCGTAATTTCTCTTTTTGCTTCTTTTCTTGTCGCTGTCCCTGTGTCAGATTTGCTCGGGCGTTAGCCATTTGTGATTGGTTCTTTTCTCTTCTCTCGCGTTTTTGTTCCTCCGTCAAATTAGCTCGGACGTCAGCCTTTTGCATTCGGTCTTTCTCTCTTTTATCACGTCTTTTTTCCTCTGTCAAATAAGCTCGGACTTTAGCCTTTTGCATTCGGTCTTTCTCTCTTTTATCGCGTCTTTTTTCCTCTGTCGAGTTAGCTTGAGCGTGTCTGAAGTTTTGTTCCTCCGTTTTATTTTCTGTAACTATCGAGCCGTCTACGATTGTTGATTCATTTTGACGTTTCTTATTTTCGCTTTCCCCCGATCTAAGTTTATATGTCTTAGATGGCCCAGAACTGAATTCGTCATTGGATCCTTTTCTTTTTTCCGCATATCCAAAACTACGGAGTTTGTTTTTAAAGGCTTTTAGGGAATCATCTGGAATGATGGTTTTCATATATTGAACTTCAAAACCGACAATATTGTTCCGAAACTGCCTCAAATAGAATAATTTCAGATATTCTTCCAGGTCACTAACATTGTGAAACACGAGTAAAACCGATGTTCCCGTATTACCACCGACCATACCAACTGAATTTCGGCTGTGAGAATCATAAACATAATATAGACCTCCTTCGTACATAAACGCAGTTCCGTTGCCACACGAAAGAAAAATTCCACAACTTAAAGTAGGAGGTGGATTAATAAATCCTCTACTATCTTGATCTAATACCGATACAGTCACGGGAGTTCGTTGAAATTCAATAATATCATTTTCTATGATTAATTGGGAAGGCAGGTCGGTCAAATCAATGTATTCATTTGTGTAACCCAGACCTCTATACAGGTCATTGCCTAGTCTTAGTATAATATCAAGATCGGACCTTTCCCATTCTCTGAGAGGTTTTAAATGAGAATATATTATTGCTGACGTGGACATGTACATGCATTGGGTGCCTGCTTGAGGACCGAAGATTGCGTTTCCTTGATGAAAAGACGCCCGAACTACTTTGCGCAGATTGACGGGACCGGGATTCGTTTCAATATCGCCGCAAGTTGTAAGTATTATGCTTAAATATAATAGAGCCGCAAATAAAAAGGGAGCGGGTTTCAAAATTCGAGACAAACCTTTACTTGAAATACACGAGTGCAAAACTAGATGACGATATATGGAACGGAGGTCTAGTTGCCGGGTACCATTAAAATTGCCTATTGAGACACGGTAAGCATCTAAAGATATCATGATTCTTATAAACGTCAAAATTTCGCTCGGAATTATAAAAAGACAATAAATCAAGAAAGTGACAATTTCTTTTTAATTTCTTTAATTATATTTCAATAGATAAATATTAAGTGAGCTGAGTATGCTGAGTAAGTTTAGTAAGCTGAGTCAATTTAGTAATAGTAAGCTAAGTAATCTGATAATATCGTAAGTTCTAATTTGCCAAGTAATCTAGTAATGCTGAGTAATCTGAGGTTGTGCCGGGTAGGCTGAAGGGTAGAATAACTAACCCTTCAGTAAGGGTATAGTAACCCTTTAGTCTTGAAATCTATAAAAAGAAATGAAAATAATAATTTAGAAATGTATAGATATTATTCATTTTACTTCATTAATTTTAATTCAATAATAAACAAAGAGCACGGCTACAAAAGAGGGGGGGGTGGCACTTCAGCAAAAAGGGTGAACAAATTTGACCTATAACTTCTGTTTCCCCACAGTCTAAGTAAGTTCTAACCTGAATAAATCAGTCAAGATGATGGGAGTCTTTTGGTCACTGGTCAGCAGATGTCCAAAAAGATTTGGCTTTCAAGCTGAAAAGAAAAAATATTGAAAATTGATTAGAGATCCTAACAAAAAAAGAAAAAAAAAAGTGATTATTTAAATTTGCGAATCTTGGGATTTATTGCTATAGTCTTTTGTTATAAAACAATAGAAACCACAAAAATTAGGGTTCCTGTAAAAATTTGTACCCTTTTGGTGATTAACCATTTTTAAGACAGGCGCGTAGCCAGGGATGGCGCAAAATTTGTGTAGGAGAGCAAATTTTTATTAACTATTGAAATTGTAAATAGATAATTAATGCATCGTAAAAAATATGCTCTCCAACACATATTTTGCGCCATCCCTGTCTACGCGCCTGAATAAGTACTTAGTTTTAGCTTCACCAGTGTATTCTTCATAAAAGTTCTGTTCCAATGAGAGATTAGCCACCTCTCAACTCCAACCCAACTCTGAGATTTTGACTTTCAAAGTTTATCCATTTTGATGACGTCACTGGGATCTTAATCACCCCCTTATAACGTATTTAAACAATTTCCGAATTTAGGAAATTGTGCGATATTCTAATCGAATGATCAGCATGATAATTCAAAGGTTACCTAAACTTACGTCCCTATTCAAACGAACCTCCTTACTCACCGCAACCACATAATTTAACAGGGTCCCCTTCAAGTACAGAACACATTATCAAGTACAGAACACATTATCAACATCAAATCGGTTGTCCTGTCCTAAACTAACCTTCCTCAGTTCAATCCGGGCTCCCTTAACCTCCACATATTGCTCGCATATTTCCATTTATATCAACTTCTGTTCATTCAGCTAACATGCAGAGACCTAACAACCACTTTCCAAGACGCTATCGCCTGCCAAGCCTTCACGACCTGTTTCCAGACTCCCAACACTGGCAACTCAAAATACCTGAACCCACTATCAGAAAATCCGTCATTCAAGACCACACCAACAGTTATAACCAAACCCTAACCCATAATCTCTCAACATATCAACTCTCACAAGATGAAATTAACATATTAGCCAAAGGACTCAACTTCTCACCAAACATGCCTTTTTTTAAAAAACAATCAAACCCCACCGAAGTCATCAATGACCTAAAGAGAAGAATAAACACCACTATGTACTTCAATCAACTTAACCCAAGAAATCAAAATGCCAACGAGCAAAACCAAGATGAACCGCTACCCAAAAAATTACCAAAGAAAGGCCCAAGCTCATGGAACCCTCCTGAAAACCGCCACCCTACTTTAAACAACTTCTTCCAACAACTCGAAAATAATCCCATTCCCCCTTTGAATGATAACCTCCAACCTCACAATGACAACTTCCTTACTCCATTCTTCAAACTTAAGCACAACAACAATATTATTATAAAAAAGGCTGATAAAAGTGGAGGAATTGTAATAATGAACAAGGACAAATACATTCAAAAGATCTATGATGAACACCTTGATGACCAAACCTCATACAGAACAACTGAATTTGACCCTACACCCCACATTGCATATGATGCTAAAACCATGATTAATTTCCTCCATCAAACGCATCGTATCAATGACCACATCGCCAAATACCTTATGCCCCACAACCCCCCTCGCACACCTATTTTCTACGGCCTCCCAAAGATACACAAACTCAACAACCCCCTCCGCCCAATCGTCTCTGGCTTTGACAGCCCCACTGATAACTTATCTCGCTACATCGCCTACCATCTCCAACCACTGGTAGAAAATCTTCCATCCCACGTCAAAAATACAAAACACATGTTAACCATCCTTGAATCCTTCGGCCCACCTCCAGAAAATGTCATCATGGTAACTGCGGACGTAACCTCCCTCTATACGAACATACCACATGAAGATGGACTAGAGGCTACCGCCCGACATTATGAACAGTTCCCTGAACTCCACCAACCAAATTCTCCTTCTACTTTCACCATCAAAGTCATTCTCGAATTCATTTTAAAACACAGCAACTTTCGTTTCCTGAATTCCCATTACATCCAGAACACTGGAACCAGCATGGGCGGACGTTATGCACCACAATACGCCAATTTGTTCATGGCAGACATAGAAGCAGCCATTCTTACAGAATTTCAACAATATATTCCATTATGGAAACGTTTTATAGATGACATATTTTTCCTTTTTTGCGGCCCAAAAGCAGATTTCGATAGACTTAAACACTTTATGAACACTATTCACGACACCATTAAATTTACATTTGAAAGCTCCAGTACCAAAATCAATTTTCTAGACATCTCCATCTCAATAAAAAATCATCAGTTCCTTACCACAATCTACAAAAAACCAACGGATCGCTCGCAATTTCTCCACTACCAATCAAATCACCCACTCCACGTCAAAGAAGGTATAGTCTATTCCCAAGGTTTGCGCTACAACCTACTCATCAGCGACGACCGAACCCTAACAAGGGAACTCAACAACCTCACAAAAACCTTCCTTGCACGTGGATACCCACTAACCCTAATCAACCGCAACCTACAAAAAGCCCTTCTTAAACCTCGCCACACTCTCCTCTATGGCAACCACGCTCAAAAACCTACACACCGACTCCTACCCCTCATCTTACATAGAAATAGAGATGATAACATCAGAACAACCATCAACGAACACTGGTCAATAATTGAAGAAGATGAGGAACTATCCGCTGCTATTCCGCGACCCACCACTGTATTTAAAAATAACACCACCATTGGCACCCTACTCACGTCCACAGACACTAAAAATTGAATGTCCTTGGCACCATAATGAAAATGAACCTTAAAAAACTATCGTCTCCCAAACCTTCTAACGTTTCAACTTTACTCACAAAGCAATTTTGCATAGACTTATCTACAAGTTAAATCCAAGACTTTGATTTACCTTTAAGCCCAAGGCCTTCACCTACCTCCATCTACCTCAAAAGGAACTCCAAACTCAAACAATACCTAAAATAATCTTCAGTTACAGTTCTTGACTAAATATAGGCCTCAAGTAGAACTCCTCTACAACCACCCACGCGCCCCTCCTAACACCCCCTAAAAAAACGCCCTATGAGAAGTCAACCCATAGGAAGACATTGCAATGCCATCGAACTTTCGAGTTTTCGAACTTTCGAACTTTCGAACGCCCAAAAATAACAACAACGGAAAAATTTTTTTTTTTTCCAAAAACACTGGAAATTTCTTTACTGCCAGCTGCAAGCTTGTCGAAGACTATTTTCAGATTGCTCTTGTCATACTATTTTCATTATTGTTGTTTTTTTACTGGTATTATTGTAATCGTAACTGTTGTCCAAATTGATTGTTCACTTACACGTTATCTAAAGATTTACTGATTGCACCACTGATTCGATGTAAGATAATTTTACTTTCACCCTTTCCCACACTTTCACAGCCTCCCCCCCCCCTTGGGTTCATTTCCAAATTCCCCTAGCCATTTCACATTAAGGTTCCTCAAACTGAGGGCCTTAAATCAAACTCGTCTTATCACAACCTTTTCCTCAGGGCATGTTTTGATGGCCCGTCTGGAGCGGACCATCCAAAGAGGACAAGGACATAACTTAGAATTTATATGCCAATGTACAATGTACAATAATAAGGATAAGAGGTCTCTTATGTTTGGGGGTGGGGATGTATGTTTCTCTTGTTCACGTATCTCGGATATATTTCTAATCTCGGGGTAATGACCCTTTGATTTTGAGGTTTTGGTACCTCTAGTAATGGGTTAAAAGTTCAACACATTATTTCGACAGGGTTTATGTTTCCAACAGGATTTAGATTCCTGATTGTGATTATATTTATGATTCTGATTGTGACTATATTTATGATTTTGATTGGGATTGGAAAGGTTTTCCAACGACTATGGGACCCCACAGGACTGGTTAAAAACCAAGAGTTGTGGGTAGGACAGATGGCTGTGCTGTCTCCTAAGTAGATGAATGAAGGAAGGGATGCAGACTTAGGATCCAGGTATGCATCCCTTGGTGATGATGGCCGGTGGCCCTGGGCACCAGAAGATGCTTAAAAGAGATCACACCGGATCTTGGGCATCCGCTGGAGTGGGTGTTCCTATCATACCCAGACTATTGGATCTGCCTTCATATTCATATATAACTCAGGCCCCGACACGCAATGCAGGAGACAGGACAGCCCTTCGCATAAATGAAAGGGGTGGTACTAGATTTTGGTTGGTGGTTTGGACACATGGACATCTGGCTCAGTGTTGTGGATCATAAGAATCCTTTTTGTAATCTTATTTGCCCCTAGGGATGACCCATTGGTTTGGCATATTGATGGGAAATGAGGGAGGAATAGAGAGAGGTCTTGGGTAGTTTGCTATGCGACAATGTACGTTTAACATAAAACACCCGTTTACTTCAAAAACAACACATTGACAACTCATGCTGTTAAATTAAATCCCTGAAGAATTGTTTACTTTCCTGTATATGAGAAGGGGGTCGTTCATTGTCTAAAAAGTTGAATCTTTAGCTAACTTTCGGACTAAAAGTTGAGTGGTCTCTGGACCACAACGATCAAATATTGGTGCTGATTTGGGCTTCTGTATTGGTCATCACTGTCATTGCATACTAACATTGCATACTAACTTGACAGCTGCACAGGTTGATTGATGTACATTACCCGTCTGCTCAGGATTG
>JAUJPK010055548.1:0-13588 GCA_032270525.1 Callophyllis flabellulata | reverse complement strand
AGTTTGCTAGAGATTCAGCGAACGCGGTTTGAGGCGAACGTCATGAACGTCTCGAAGATCGATCCGCGATTACCGCCCGTCAATCGGCATCGATATATTTTGCCGAAGGACGCGAAAGGCCTGTCCAATGATGAGCTGGTCGAGCAATATCTGGTCGGCACACCCTACCGTGCCTTTTTCAACACAGAACTGCCGCTGCCGATCAATGAGGGCGCACGGTTCGAGCATCATCATATTCTGGGCGGCACGGGGCATGGCAAGACGCAGCTGATCCAAAAGTGGATCGCCCATGACTTGGACATAGCAAGCCGTGAGCGGCGCTCTGTGGTCGTCATAGACAGCCAAGGCGACATGATTAGCAAGATTGCCCGTCTTGAATGCTTTCACCCCGCCTACGGGGCATTGCGCGACCGTCTGATCATTATAGACCCGACCGACGTTCAATATCCCGCCGCGATCAACATGTTTGCGATGAATGAAGAGCGGCTGGCGTCTTATGGCCCTGTGGAGCGAGAGAAAGTGCAGAACTCGGCCATCGCTCTTTATGAGGGTTTCTTTAGTGATCTGCTCGGAGCGGAACTGACGGCCAAACAGGGCGTCGTGTTCAAATATATTGCGCGGCTGATGTTGGAGATACCCAACGCGACAATCTTGACCCTGCGTGATCTGGTTGATGATCCCAAGCCCTTCATCCCCTATATGGACAAGCTTCAAGGGAGCGCGCGGGTCTTTTTCGCACGTGAGTTTTTAGACAAGAGTTTCAATCAGACCCGCAAGCAAATCTCAAAACGACTCTGGGGGGTGTTATCGACCCCGGCCTTTGAGCGTCTGTTTTCATCGACGGAGAATAAGATTGATCTATTTGCCGAACTCAACAGCGGTAAAGTCATTCTCATCAACACGGCCAAAGACTTGCTGAAGCAGGACGGCACGTCGCTCTATGGACGCTTCTTTTTGTCTCTGATCGGCCAAGCCATTTTGGAACGCGCCGCCATTCCTGAAGACGAGAGGACGCCAACCTTTCTCTATATCGATGAGTGTCAGGATTACTTCGACAAAACGGTAGAGCTTTTGCTCACCCAAGGGCGCAAATACAAGACAGCCCTCACCCTGGCAAATCAGCACCTTGACCAATTTGATACGAGCGGACGATCCAGCGTTTTGGCCAATACGAGCATCAAAGCCGCAGGCGGCATGAACGCCAAGGATGCACGAGCGCTGGCATCCGAGATGCGCGTGAGTGCAGACTATCTACAATCGATGCAGAAGACCCGATGGGATAGTCAGTTTGCCTTCTGGACGCGCAACGACTTGCCGGAAGCGATCAGTGTGACGATCCCGTTTGGTTATCTTGAAAACCAACCGCGTATGTCGGCGCATGAGTTTGAGAATGCGCTGCTGAAGAACCGCGCGCGATATTGCTGGCGGTATGTCCCGCAGGAGAGCGCGCTGGATGTCAGCTTCCCGACACTCACGCCAAAGCCCGTTCCGGTAGTCCCCGCGCCGCCCCCGCCAGACCTTCCGCCGCCCATGCTCGACGAGATTACCGAAACACCCAGTCAGCCGCAACAGACCGGACGGGGCGGTAAGGCGCATGTCCAGACCCAAAACCTGATCAAGTCTCTCGCCAACCAATATGGCTGGAAAGCCGATCTTGAATATCCCGTGCGCGGCGGCTCAGTCGATGTCTGGCTGGAACGCGCCGGTTTATCCGTCGCTTGCGAAATCACGGTCAGCACCCCGACGGATTATGAGATCAGGAGTATAGAAAAATGTCGCAACGCGGGCGCGGATGAAGTCTGGGTGATCTCCGAGAATGAAGGCAAGCTCGTGGAGATCGAAAGTGCTCTGGGTGATACCACGAATGTCTTTTTCTTTACGCCCGACAATCTCCCCAGCGAGATCGAAGCGCGTAGCGACATGGACGAGACTGATGCCGGACAAGTCCGAGGCTTCACCGTCGCGGTGAAGCGCGCTTATGTGAGCGAGTCCGAGCGCGACGTTCGGCTCTCGCGTCTTGAGCGTCTTTTGAAGACTCACCGCTAAGATGCCCCCATCCGGATCGACCAGTTTTGTCTATCGGCGTGAGAACGGGCGGCTCGTGCTTGACCCGGATGAAGCCCCGATCCGCCAGCGCATGTTCGCGCTGTTCTTGGAGCATCAGCGCAAGAAAACCGTTGCCGAGATTATAAATGCCGAAGGAGCAAAGACCCGCAATGGATCACAATTTTCAGGCCAGACGGTGGGGCGTCTTTTGACTGACGCGCGCGTTATCGGGAAGCGCGGCGAAATAGACCCGCTTGTCTCGCAAGAGATATTTGATCAGTGTCAGGCCATTCTCGCATCGCAAAAAGGCAAAGCCAAACGAAAGCCTGCGCACCTGTTCGCCGGACTGACCGTCTGCGGGTGCGGCGGCAAAATGTATGTACCGACAGGCTCGCACAAATATGTCTGCCGTGAGTGCCGCGCCAAGATTCACAAACATGATCTTGAAGCCGTCTTTATCGATCAGATCAAGGTTCACTTTAGCTCGCTGAATGACACGGAAGATTTGTTAGTTCTTCTCAACCGTTGGTCTATTTTGAATGACGCAGACAAACGCGCGATTCTCGAAACCACGACCCAACGCATCACAATCGATAACAACAAGGTCACACTTTCCCTCGTAACCTTGTTTAAAACATAGCAACTGGGGTTCGTATTTCCCTGCGTGTGATTGCGTGGAGACACGCTGAATAAGGCTAGAGCGCACTAGCGATCCTGATGTCTTTCGAACCTGTGACCCAGATAATGAAACACGTTTCCTTGTGGTGACTGAAAGAGGCTGATTTTTCTGCTCCTTTTGTCCTGTCGCGACTTCCCGCGCACAGGAGACCATGATGCAGACCACACACAAAACCCAACCCAACACCGAGCCACAATCCGTCGTTATGACCGTCGGGCAGGCCGCAACTTATCTTGGCCTCGCCGTCTCAACCTTGAACAAATGGCGCTGCCACGGCGGCGGGCCGGTCTTTATCAAAATGGGACGAGCGGTTCGCTATAGCGCCGTGGATTTGGACGCTTTCATCGACGGACGGCGCGCCTCGTCCACGACCGATTGGGAGGCGGGCGCGTGAGCACGGCCCAGACACAGACACAGACACAGACACAGACACAGACACAGACACAGACACAGACACAGACGCAACTGCGCTATGACCCGAATGACCAAGCGCTAATTTTTGAGGTCGAGCGATCCCTGAGGCACTATGTCGATGCTGTGATGTCACGTCACTATGGCGACGACTGGCTGGTCATTGTGTCGCCGGAATGCCGCTTGGCCGTGTGGAGCTGGCGGCAGCGCAAAGCACGACAGCAAGGCGAGATGGACTTCCCGCTGATTGCATTCAGCGACTTTCCGGATTTGAAAGCGATCATTGTCAGAGGATCAAACTGGCATCGATGTTTTGCCGATTGTTTTGGTGACAAGTGTCAGTTCATTTTGGCGGTGGATTGCATCTATGCGGTTCGTAAGGCGCTGGCTCATAGCCGCCCAATCACATCCGAGCAGCGGCATGTTTTACAATGCGCATGTCGCTACGTCTTAGACCTTTTGAACGCCGATCTGCATACACAGGACAGATTGCTATTTTCCGTATAATCCGTAGAATAGAGACATAACCTAGAAGGCTTATGATTATGAAAACTATTGCCGCGACAAAAGCGAGCAAACAATTTGGCGAGCTGATCGATGCTGTTCAGCGTGAGCCCGTCATGGTGACGAAGAAGAACCGACCCGTGGGCGTGATGATGTCCATGCAAGATGCAGAAGCGCTTTTGGCTATGCAAACGGATCGCGGGATCAGTCTTGGAATGGCCGATATCGAAGAAGGTCGATTTTCTGAATTCACACCCAAATATGCGAAGAGCATGGCAGCCCGATTTAAGGCGCGTTTAAAAACTTCCTAGCCGTATGAAAGTCATTCTGACCGAACATGCCGAAGAGAATCTTTGGCAGATATACAGCTATCACGCCGATTATGATGTCGCCTATGCAGACAGCTTCCAAAGCGAATTGTCGGACTTCATTTTCTCAACGCTTTCTAGCCAGCCGAAGATGGGAACACTTTATAACGAGACCCAGAGCATTTACCGCATGGTCTATGACGCGCGATACAACATCTACTATGTCATCAGGGACGCGCTCTACATCGTCTACATTTTGGACGGACGGATGCTTTTGAATGTGGAATTGGCCGATCCTGACGCCGACTTGCCGACAATCACCTAGCGCTCCAATTCATTAACATTGGAGTATTTGCTCTCACGAAGTCAGTATACGCCACACTCGACTGAAATCCTGCAAACTCGAAACCAAGACCCCTGTTTCGATCATAGCGATTGCCCGCTATTGCGTAAGCCGCAGCGGAAGCTACGGATATTGAAGGCTAAGGGTTTATTAATGCAATTCACAATTACGCCATGATTTCGACACGAGGGTGACACTATAGGCGGACTATCGAGTTATTCATATTGCGCGGGGTGGGGTTCAAGCAGAACAGTTAGTTTGCGGTGGTGCCATGAAATCCTTCTTCAATGTTCGAGTCTCTGCCGCGTTGTCGAGCATACTGGCAATGTGTCTGTTGAGCGCCTCATCAGTTTACGCTCAAACACCTCCCCCGGCCCCAGAGCCAACGCCCCAACCATCTCCTGAAGACACTGCACCTGTGCCGGGCTTTGCCCCTTTGTCATCATTCAGCTCAGGCGGGACTGAAGTCGAGCCTATTGTCGAATGGGATAAGCGCTCGAACATTGCCCAAGAGCTGACGGCGCACGGTCTCGACATTATGGGAGACAATATCGACCCCCATACGGGGACAATCTCCTTTCAGCACACGGACATCGATATTCCCGGCAACTCTGGTTTGCCCGTGAGGCTGGCACGTAAATTGACGCAAGGCTACTATCACAAATTTAGCGTCGATGCTGAATTTGGAGACTGGAGTTATGACGTGCCGCGGTTGCATGTCGTCACGCATACCGATTGGACAGGGGCGCGATGCAGCAATCCGACATCTGTTTTTGCTGTCGAGTCATATCCCAATGCGGGGGGCTTAACGGGTCTCGCCTATCCAGTGGAGTATTCAAGCGGATTGATGCTGGACGCGCCGGGGTCCGGATCACAACAAGTTCTGCAGAAATCAGCGTCTGTCACCACGCCGTTTCCGGCGGCAGCGAAGCATGTCACGGCTGACAATTGGTACCTAACCTGCGGGTCTGCCAGCGACGGCGGAGAAGGCTTTATCGCCAAAGCTCCCAACGGAGACACATACCGCTTCGATAAATACATCAAATATGATCACATCAACCTCGGCGCGTACGGGCCGGACGGTGCCAACTCCAGCGCAGTCATGCCGCTCTCGCGCGTCAAAGTCATGCTCATGGCGACAGAGGTCACGGACGTTCATGGCAACTGGGTCCGGTATGTCTATGATTCTTCCAATCGCCTGACCCAAATTCATGCCAATGATGGTCGGTCCATCACATTGAGTTATTCTGGGTCGTCGAAGGTTATCGCCAGTGCGGCGACGAATGGCCGGACGTGGACTTATAACTACACCTCAACGAGTGTGTCAGACCCATTCTTGGGCGATTTCAATTCGTCCAAAAAGATCCTTACCAGCGTCACTCGGCCCGACAGCAAAGCATGGTCGTTCAATCTCGCCCATATGCACAGGCGTCCCTACGCCGGGACGGCTTGCATCAATTTTGGCGGTACCATGACGCTCACTCATCCGAACGGGGCTGTTGGGACATTTGACATTAGCGAGAAAAACCACCGCAATGGTTTCGCTCATTGGCGGGTCGAGGCGTCGCTAAGATGCTCCGGGGGATTCCCTCCGGCTTTCGGAACGCCGGACAATTACGACATCATCCATGAAACGATGGATACGATGTCCGTCACTCGAAAGACGATTACCGGTACGGATATTCCCATGTCCCAGTGGCTTTACAGCTATGAGGAGGATTTCCCGGTTTCGCGCTATCCGGTCGGTCACGCAAATGAAGGCCATCCCATTGCCTCATCATCGACCGACCCGACAAACTGGACCAAAGTTGTCGGTCCGGATGGAGTCGAGAACACCTTCTATCACTACTGGAACATCATGTCGGGCGGCGGCTCTCACCTGCATGCTGGCACAGCATTTGGCGGTAAGTTGGCGCGGACGGAGATCCGCAGCACGGCGGGCGGAACCCTCGTAGAAACGCGGCAAAATGATTATATCCAGACTGGCACTTATGGGGGGACTTATATCCCCAATAACTACTCGCTCGCGCCAATTTCACGTGGTCTCTCACCACTGTCAGCAGGTACCCCGGTTGAGATCGAGAAAACAGTCGCTGCGCGTGATGGAGATACGTTCACGAGCGAAGCGGACTATAACATCACCCAAACGTCGAGCGCTTATTCCTACAGCCTGCCGATTGCGACACGGACTTTTTCAAACGTGTCGACGACGCCAAGACAACGCGCAACGACCTATGAGCATAATGCGACAAAGTGGATTTTAGGTCTTCCAAAAACGGTCGCGGTCGCAGGGACTCAAGTAGCGAGCTACACATATAGCGCCAACGGACAAAAAACGGCGCAGACGAGTTATACCCTGCCGTGGGCAACCTTTGGCTATAATAGTGATGGGACCATGAGTTGGTTCAGAGATGCGCTGAACCGCCAGACCCAAGCGCAGAACTGGAAACGCGGAAAACCACAGCTCGTGATCTATCCCGATGTGACGAGCATGTCACAAGTCGTCGACAATAATGGCTGGGTGACCAGCCAGACCGACCCAAAATCTCAAACCACCGCCTATTCATATGACACAATGGGCCGTCTGACTCTGCTTAATTTGCCGGGCAGTTATTTTAGCAATACGTCTATCGCCTATAGCTTCCCGACGAATGGTGCGGTTCAGACGATTACGCAGGGCAATCGCCAAACGGTCATCACCCACGACAGCTTGCTTCGACCGATATTGTCAAAGACGCGCGACACTACGACGGGGTGGGAATCTTACATTAAGACATCTTATGACGCTATGACACGACCTGTTTTCACGTCATTCCCTTCGGCCTCTTCATCACCATCAAACGGAACGACCCGAAGTTACGACGCGCTTGGACGTATGAAGACGCAATCCGAGAACGTCACGCCTTTTGCGTCGACTACTTATGCTTATCTGTCTTCACACCGAACGGCAGTAACCGATCCGGCATCCCAAGTTTCAACAACGTGGAATGATGGCTATGGTGGGCCGGGTGCGGGCGATGTGCTGAAAATTCAACAGCCTGAAAGTATCACAACGGATCTGATCCGCAATGCTTTGGGTAAAGTCGTTAGCGTCACCCAAAGCGGTGGTGGGGCATCCACGACGCGCAACTACTATTATGATACACGCCAGCGCCTTTGTCGTTACCTCACCCCGGAAGCCGGACATACGGTTTACGCGTATGACGATGCGAACCAGCTAACGAGCTATGCGCGCGGAGCGGCAGTTGGCACGAACTGTATAACGCCGTCTGGCGCCGACCGGATCCTGCTCACCTACTGGCCAAAGGGTGACTTGAGGGCGACCGCTTTCAATGATGGTGTGACGCCGGACATTGAACGCACCTATGACGCCAACGGCAACATCACCAAAATGTATCGCGGCAATAGTGGTGACGCCGTGAACTGGGATTACGAATATGATGTCTTGGACAATCTGACGCGGGAAAAGCTGACGACTGACGCACGTATCTACGACACCACATACGTCTACAATCCGCTCGGTCATATAACGCAAAAAACCCTACCTGGCGGCTTTGTCATCAACCATACACCGGACGCGCTGGGCCGCGACAAGACGGTTCAAATTGGCAGCTCCAATTTGGCTCAAAGCGCAGCATACCACGCAGGCGGCTTCTTGAGCACGATGAATTATGGCAATGGTCATGCTTATGCGCTGACACCGGATGCGCGGCTGAAGCCGGCCCGGATCAGAGCGTCCAAGACCGGCACTGTCGCCTTCGATCAGCAATATGGCTATACCCCGCGCGGACAGATCTCCGGCGTGACGGATCTGGCAGACTCCGGCAATACGCGTAGCTATGGCTATGATAATTTGGGCCGCTTGAATGCCGCCTCTGGGCCGTGGGGCGCAGGGTCATTCACCTATGACGCGCTTGGCAATCTCAAAACCAAGGCGCGCGGTACGCGCTCTGTCATCAACGTCTATGACGCGCCGTCCAACCGCCTAATCCGCTCGCTCGACAATCTCGCCCTAGCCTCTGGCGGCCAAGGTGACCGCTGGATCGCCTATGATGGTCGTGGCAACATGCAGCAGTTCGGCACGACATGGCTCGCCTATGACAAAAACTATCAGATGACCTCGTCAGCCGCGACAGCCAGCGGCACGACGGCGTCCTATAAATATGATGGCCACAAAAAACGTGTTCGGATCATCGCTTCCACACCGTCTGCTGCTATGTCATCCGGCGGCGGTGTGGACGCGACGTCCAGTGAATTCTCTGCAGACATATCGCGGCTGACATCTGCGGCGCGGACGGCAGAGTCTCGCGCATCGTCCAGTCTGTCTCCCTCGGACGTATCGGACATTCTATTGTCCTTGATGTCCACCGCGACAGACGGTCGTTTTGATCTTTTGTCGGAGGGTACAGCGGAGCAGATGGTGAAGCGGGCGCGTCTAGTCTACGCGGAGCGGTCTCGCGGTGGATTTGATGCCTATAAGGAAGTCGAGGCGAGACGAGAAAGCGATCTCGCTACGGACGGCCTGTCTTCGACTTCGGATGCATCAACAACATCTACCACGGCTTCACCAGGCTGCTCGGGCCCGGTCGATAAAACCATCTTCAATGTCTACGATGCGGCGGGTCAGCTATCCCTCGTAGATAAGGCGCATCTGTGCAAAATGACGCTCTATATCCGCGGAGCCGGCATGTCACTCGCGCGGATCGAGGTCGATACAGTCGCGGGTACTTACACGCGGACCTACCTGCACTCGGATCAGCTTGGCTCTGCGACAGCGGGTACAAGCCAGAGCGGTGCAGTCCTGTGGCGGGAGCAATATGCGCCCTATGGTGATAAACTCACCGCCCCTGCCGCCAACGATAATCTCGGCAGCTTTACTGGCCACATCGACGATGAAGCCGCTACCGATATGAACCTGACCTACATGCAAGCGCGCTATTACGATCCGGGCGCCGGGCGTTTCACCAGCATCGATCCAGTGACGTTCTTACAGGCCGGACAGCCCGGTATGGTGAACCGATACGCTTATACGATGGGTGATCCAATCAACAATACCGATCCGACTGGAATGTATTGCAACTCACTGAATGTAAGAAGTAATTTCTGTGCTAGAAGTCAACTGTTTGCAAATTATGATGCGGCTCTAACATCGAAAACGACCTTTTTTGCGGCGGCCAGTCTAACGACTGAGGCCCTAGCCAGCATAGACGGGCCGTTTGCAAACTTTGTGACAACTCGATCATCACGAAGCCATTTGAGACAGTTGAGCACTCAACTGCAGGACATTAACAGTCGGGCTGCCGGACAAATTTTCGCCAGTGGCAGCACATCCGTGTTGCAAACCGATAGAAAGCTGGTCCGAATGGAACAAGACTTTGTTCAAGGTTATCTCGACAATTTAAGAGGCTCAAATTTGGAAGAATACGAGTCTTTGATTGGTGACGCGAATGATAGCTTGAACGGATTAGGACGTAGAGTTGACGCAAATTATGGCCGAATTCTTGACTCAGTAAGAGAGAATTTGGGTCGAGACATTGATTTTGCGAGTAAGTCAGATAGGGTTGCCATCGGCGATGCTATAACTGATGCGATCCGAGATGACCGAACAGTTATATGTACAGGCTCTCGAATAGAAAGGACTTCTTGCTAAATGGTGCTTTCACGGACATGGTCGGGTTGGTTTTTACGCCGCTGTATCGAAGCGCTTGTGTATACTGTAATAACACTTTCAGCAGAGCACTTGTTTTACGGAAATGATTTTTCTTTTTCCCAAACTCTGCATGATTTGAAACTAATTGCCGCACTTTTGGCGACGTATGGACTTGTACTTCTTTACTTGCCAATTAGCGGGATCGCTTTCTATTTTTCCAAGAAAGCCAACTCAATGGCTGTATATTTTGAAGCCGCTGTCTTCGTAATCCACTCGATTTTGGCGCTATCCTTAATGTATAGTCAGATCTTTGGGCTTTCCACCAACATTGATTATTCGACACCTATTATAATTGGCTGGTTTGCCGTAGTGTTACTTCAGGTATTGTTCGTGACTGGTACTTTCTTGCGCGAGACACTGAAGAAAGACTCGGCCTAAACTTTCTGCTAAGAGGTAAGATATCGTACAGTCTTCATCGTCGAGAAATGAATTGGATTCAGCGTAAAGGCGGTGTGCAATCTGTACTCTACAAAGGCCAGTCGTCGCTGTGAAATCTGGGCCTGCCTTTCAACAAACCTCGCTGTTACAATGGATGAAGTCTCAAAATATGTATCTGAAATATTTTTAGTAACTTGGCGGATTTTTCTTAGTTTAGTTTTGTTTTTCTTATCGCAGATAAGCGACGATTACCCAATGATTAGGCACCGTCAGAATACGATAGAAAAAGTCTCTATCTACTTGGTGGAACCGGAAGACAGCATCAACAACAATTCATTCCCTATTGTGTCGCCGAAATCTTCTGTCCAACCTGCTCCGCCGCTTCCAACAAAGGGTCAGCCGCTAAATGAGCATATCTTGCTGTTGTCTGAGGGTGTGAGTGTCCGAGCAGCGCTCCGATCATCGGTAACGACATGCCGCCCATTGCAGCGACACTTGCGAACGTATGACGCAAATCATGCATTCGAACATCTTCCAAATTTGCCAACGCACGGATGCGCGTCCAAGGCTTTTGCAAGTTTATGAGTGGCCCACCCAACGTATCCCCGCAAATCACATAGGGGTTGTCGTCTTGCCGGACGATTTGGGCCAATATGTCTTTGGCGGCAGCATTGAGATAGATCGTCTTTCGCCCTGTTTTGGAATCCGGTAGGTCAAGCGTGCCACGCTCAAAGTTCACATAGCTCCATTTGAGATGTGTGATTTCTCGAAGTCTTGCGCCCGTTAAGCTAAGCAGTCGAATTGCGTTCGCGGCGTAGGGTGTAACGATCGCCTCTGCTTCTGCCAAGTTAAGCGCTTCGCCAAGCCGCTTTTGTTCATCGCTTGAGAGGTATCGATGACGCGGTTCTTCTTTGTATTTTTTCACAAAGCGAGCCGGGTTTGTGTACTCGTCCCGATATCCATGCTCTTCACACCAGTTGCAGAATTTAGATATGGCAGCGATTGTTCGGTTAGCTCGATATGGAGTTAGACGCAGGTCGTGATGCAAACGAAGCACATCCTGTTTTGAAATCTCAACAACGGTCACATGTCTGAAATGTGGGAAGACGTATGTCTCGAACACGCGCCGATAGTCTTTAGCCGTTTCCGGTTTCACATGCATGGCTAGATAAGAGGCTTCAAACTTTTCAAATACCGCCTCAATGCTCAATCCATTTCGAACTCTATCGCGCTCAGTCGCCGGATCAATGCCTGAGGCAACCTGCCCCAAATTCAACCTCGCCTTCTGTCGGGCTTCCTCGGTCGTAAGAACGCCGTGAACGCCGAGCGTGACGCGTCGGCTGCGTTTGGCCGAAACGTATTGAATGAGATAGACCTTGCGGCCTTTGGGTGTGATTTTCAAGCCGAAGCCTTTAAGGTCGGTATCCCAAATCAGGGTGGTCTTTTCACCAGCTTCCGCCGCGTCGACAACTCGTTTCGTAAGTCTTTTTACGGCCATATGATCAATAATCCAGAGGTCGTTCAGTAAAATTATGGTAAATTCATTTACTAAAAGAGCAACCCAGTCAAGGAAACGCGAGACAACTAAGTTTCTGTTTTCATTAGAATTATCAAATTGTAGACCACACAAAATACAACCAGAAAAGGGTGCTTTTCAATCTCATAATCCTGAGGTCGAGAGTTCAAGTCTCTCTCTCACTACGCCGCGGTCCCTAAACCCAATATCCCAATATCCGCTCAATCACCCAATAGGCCGCGATCGCGCCGATGGCGTAAGTCGCGAGCGTTGCCGTCGGGCGCGTCAATTTGGGCGCAAATCGGTAGCCGATAAACCCCGCCAGTAAGGCCGCGGCGATAATTGCAAATTGTCCGGCTTCCACCCCAACATTGAACAGGAAAAGCGCAGCCAGTTCCTGTCCCTTGGGCAATCCTAAATCTGCCAGCGCGCCCGCAAAGCCAAGGCCGTGCAAGAGACCGATCCCGAAGCTGACCAGATAGGGCCGTTTCGCCGTCAGCCCGACCTGCCCGTCCCGTCTTCGAATAATCTCTATGGCGAGCAGCAGGATCGAGGCGGCAATCAGGATTTCGACGGGTCGTGACGGCAGGCTAAACAGACCCAGAGCTGAGACCGCCAGGGTCAGACTGTGAGCCAACGTAAAACTGGTAGCCACGCCTAGAATTTGGCGACGTTTAACCAGAAGGCAGAGCCCCAAAACGAACAAAAGATGATCCCAGCCCATGACAATATGGAGGATACCTTCGCCAAAATAGGCGCGCGCTGCAGGCGGAGTCGCAACACTCAAATCCATCACGGGATTGGACGGTTTGACGAGGGTGGAGCGGACTGATCCATCGGCTGCGTTAATTCGGACGAATACATCGGTGAGCGTGCGGTTAAGGCCGTCTATGCGGATAAATCCTCCGGTGAGATCACAAGTTAAGCGGTAGCGTTCTACCACCGTGTCTTCGTCTAGTGTCACGGATGGTTGGCTTGCCTTACATTGGGCTGGAAAAATGGGCGTTAGGTCGAGGCGTTGGCCGCTGGTAATCGGCTGCTTCCACGTCACGGCATAGGCGTCGCCGTCTGCATCTAACGATAGCAGAGCAGGCCGGACTTCATGCGCCGATGCCGGACTTGCCAGCAGCAGGATGATGAGAAAGAGGAGACGCCTCATTCTTCAACGATCACATCATATTTAGCGACGAGATCGCGCATGGCTTGATCGACGCGGGCTGTGTTGGCCTCATCCATCCAATCGGCGAGCACTTCCGCGCGGGCGCGCGTGAAATCTGGTTCAATGCGGGGCGTCACCTCCGTCACGCGAATGCGGTGGATGCCGAACGGGCTTCGGACCGGATCCGACCAGACCCCGATCTCGGCGTCAAATACCGTACTGGCAAAGGGGCCGCCATAATCCTGCTGGACTTTGTTTCGGCTAAGCGGGCCTAACTCTCGCGCAATGATGAAGGGATCACCGACTTGGGCCCAGTCGGTCAGGTCGGCTACCCCAGCATCAGCTTTGGCATCAGCGCGGCGATCATCAGAGAAGAAAACGTGTTGTAGTGACCTGCGTTCGGCCACCGCATAATCTTCTCGGCGGGTGTTGAACCATGTCTTTAGTTCAGCCTCGCTGGGTTCGGTGACAGGGTCTGTATCGGTCAGGAGGCGCATCTTTTGCGCTATACGGCGGCGGATAACCGTGTCGTCT
>JAUJPK010055547.1:0-178146 GCA_032270525.1 Callophyllis flabellulata | reverse complement strand
CACTGTTGTATTTACGGCTGACTCCGCATCTGTGGCCAACTCGAGCATCACCGGTAGCGGCCCCGTGGTCGCGGACAACGTTGCGACTTCAACCGTCACCATTAATCTTAAAGATAGCAACAACAACGCTGTTGTCGGGACGACGCCGACCTTCACCGCCACCAGTGCGGGCAACACTTACGGTGCATGTTCTGCAACAGATGCCTCGGGTGACTCGGTCTGTACCTTCACTTCGACCAAGGCCGAAGTAAAAACTCTTTCGATCACTTCACCGATTGTGAAGGCCGATGGCACGGTCACCTTCACCGCGGGTGCCCCTGCTGTGGCGACTTCTACCATCACGGGTACTGGCCCAGTTGTGGCCGATGGTTCAGCGACTTCAACTGTCACCATCACGATTTTGGATCAATTCAGTAACCCGATCGCGGGCTCGACTCCGACCTTCTCGGCGACGGGTACGGGCAACACGTTGTCGGCCTGTTCAGCGACGGATGCAAGTGGTATCGCTACTTGTAATTTGAGTTCGACGGTTTCAGGTGTGAAGACACTGGCGATCGTTACGCCTGTTGCGAAGACCGATGGCTCTGTGACCTTTACTGCGGGCACTCCGATTGCGGCGAATTCGAATATTACCGGCACAAGTCCAGTGGTGGCCAACGGCAGTGCAACTTCCACCATCACGATCACCTTGCGAGACGCGAGTAACAATCCAGTGCCTGGCCAGACCCCGACCTTCAGCGCTTCGGGCACGGACAACACGGCATCGGCCTGTTCTGTCACCAATGGCTCCGGTGAATCCACTTGTACGTTGAGCTCCATAAAAGCCGAAGTGAAAACACTCTCGATTGCGACGCCGTTTGTGAAAGCTGACGGTACTGTTACTTTCATCGCTGACGCAGCAGCAGTGGCCAACTCGAGCATCACCGGCACTGGTCCCGTGGTTGCCGACGGCGTGGCCACTTCAACTGTGACCATCACGTTGCTGGATAGTAATAACAATCCGCTTGTTGGGACCACACCGACCTTTGGCGCCAGTGGGACAAATAATACCACCGGAAGCTGTAGCGCCACGGATGCAAATGGTGAGTCCGTCTGTACGCTCACGTCTACCAAAGCCGAAGTGAAAACTCTTTCTATCGCCACACCGATCGTAAAAGCTGACGGCACTGTCACCTTCACGGCCGGTGCCGCAGCTGTGGCCACTTCAACCATCACGGGTTCTGGCCCGGTGATCGCCGATGGCGTAGCGACTTCAACGATCACAGTGACGTTACTCGATGCCTTCAGCAACCCAATCAGTGGCGAAACGCCCACCTACAGTGCGACAGGTACAAACAATAGTCAGACCGCCTGTAGTGCCACCAACGCTTCAGGTGTCTCAACTTGTACACTCGCCTCATCAACTGCAGAAACTAAAACTCTTTCCATCACTGCTCCGATCAGCAAGACCGGTGGAACTGTGGTGTTTGAGGCCGGCACGCCAATCGCGGCCAACTCAACCATCACCGGCACTGGCCCAGTCGTCGCTGATAACACCGCGACTTCGACTGTGACTGTGACATTGCGAGATGCGAGCAACAACCCCGTCGCGGGCCTGACTCCGACCTTCACCACGTCAGGCACGGGCAACACTCAAACGGCTTGTGGAATGACCAACGCTTCAGGTGAAGCCACTTGTACGGTGAAATCAACTAAGGCCGAAGTGAAAACCTTGGCGATCGCGACTCCGGTGGTAAAGACAGGCGGCACTGTCACGTTTATAGCAGGTGCTGCGGCGATTGCGAACTCGACGATCACCGGCACAAGTCCCGTCACCGCCGACGGTGTCACAACCTCTGACGTCACCGTCACTTTGAAAGACGCCAACAATAACTCTGTGGTGGGTACAACTCCAGTCTTTAGCGCCACTGGTACCGGGAACACGCTCTCGGCGTGTTCATCAACAGATGCAAGTGGTGTCGCCACTTGTACGCTTGCTTCAACTGTCGCTGAAATTAAGACTCTTTCGATCACCTCACCGATCACCAAAGCCGATGGCACTGTGACATTTACGGCCGGCGCAGCGATTGCGGCCAACTCAAGCATCACTGGCTCGGGCCCTATCATCGCCAACGACGTGGCGACCTCAACGGTGACCGTAACCTTGCGAGACGCGAGCAACAATCCCGTCGCGGGCGAGACACCAACCTTCAGCACCTCGGGCACCGGCAACACTCAGACGGCCTGTGGAGTGACCAACGCCTCGGGTGAAGCGACCTGTACTCTTAAATCAACTAAAGCTGAAGTGAAGACACTTTCAATCACCGCTCCCGTGACCAAAACTGGTAGCACAGTGACCTTCACCGCTGGCCCAGCTTCAAGCGTCACCACCACCATCGCCGGTACAGGTCCAGTGACGGCCAACGGCGTGGCGACCTCATTCATCACCATTACGATCTTGGATGCCTTCAGTAACCCGATCACTGGCACCACACCGATCTTCAATGCCACGAACACCGGTAGCAATAACAGCTACGGCGCCTGTTCAGCTTCAAACGCTTCCGGTGTTTCGAGCTGTACACTTTCTTCATTGACCGCCGAAACAAAAACTCTCCAGCTCACCTCACCGACGGCCGTCACCGGCGGCACCGTGGTGTTCACAGCGGCCGCACCGAGTGCAGCGAACTCAACCATCGCGGGCACCGGACCAGTCACTGCTGATGGAGTCTCGACTTCGACTGTCACCATCACTCTCAAAGATGCCGGCAACAACCCCGTCCCTGGCCAGACGCCGACCTTTGGCGCTACCAATACCGGCACCACTAACGTTTACGGCAGCTGTACGATGGGTGACACCAACGGTGTCTCGAGCTGTACGTTGGCGGCCACAAAAGCCGAAGTAAAAACCCTCGCCATCACCGCACCTGTTTCGAAAACAGGTGGGACTGTCACCTTTGTCGCCGGCGCTCCAGGCTCACAATCCACCATCACAGGAACTTCACCCGTGCTTGCTGATGGCTCTGCTGATTCAACCATCACCATCACTATCAAAGATGATTTTGGTAACGTAATTGCTGGCGAGACTCCGGAATTCGAGGCGACGGGAACAGGAAACAATTACGACGTATGTAGCGTAGGTAACGCCAGCGGTGTTTCTACCTGTACGATGCAATCCACGGTCGCCGAAGTGAAAACTCTCAGTATCACCATCCCGACGACTGTGACAGGTGGCACGGTCACCTTCACTGCTGGTGGAGCCGATGCTGCGAACTCAACGATCATTGGATCAGGCCCGGTTGTGGCCGATAACGTGGCGACATCGACCGTGACAGTGACCTTGCGTGATGTGAACAACAATCCGGTCGCAGGTCAAACGCCAACGTTCACAACGACAGGAACGGGTAATACCCAAGCGGCCTGTGGAGTCACCAACGCTTCAGGTATCGCGACCTGTACTGTGAGATCGACTAAAGCTGAAGTGAAGACTCTGGCGATTGCAACTCCCGTCGTGAAAACAGGTGGAACCGTGACCTTTACGGCGGGTGCTGCCGATGCCACGAATTCATTAATCACCGGAACTGGTCCGATTGCTGCCGATGGCACATCGACTTCGACTATCACAATCACCCTACGAGATGCTTTCAGTAACAACATCAGCGCGATTGTTCCGACGTTCTCCGCCACAGGCACAGGAAATACTCTCGGCACATGTTCAGCATCCAACGTAAGCGGCGTTTCGACTTGTACATTGGCCTCCTCTGATGCCGAGACAAAAACCCTGGCGATTGTTACTCCCGTAGCCAAAACCGGAGGCACAGTTGTGTTCCAGGCCGGCGGTGCAGTCGCGGCTAACTCAAGCATCGCTGGGAGCGGTCCTATTACTGCCAATGGTGTGGCGACATCGACAGTCACCATTACCTTGAAAGATGCCTTGAACAATGAGGTCGTGGGAATCGTGCCGACCTTTAGTGCTACCGACACAGGTGTGACAAACGTGAATGGTGTTTGTTCGGCGACTAATGCGAGCGGTATTTCGACTTGTACCCTTTCATCGACAAAGGCCGAGATCAAAACGTTAGCGATCGCCACGCCCGTCAGTAAAACCGGTGGGACCGTGACATTTAATCCAGGCCCTGTATCGGCCGTCACATCTACTATCGTCGGCACCTCACCTACTCTTGCCGATGGGATTGAAGCCGCCGGAATCACTATCACTTTGCTGGACGCATTCAACAACCCGATTGTGGCAACAGTTCCCACTTTCAGTGCGACTGGTACATCTAACACCGTTGGGACGTGCTCGAGTTCTGATACGAATGGAGTATCCACTTGCACACTGCGATCGACCAAGGCCGAAGGCAAAACACTCGCTCTTGTCACTCCGGTGGCCGTTGCGGGTGATACCATCGACTTCAACCCTAATGGTATCGACATTCAGGTTCCCATCGAGATGCTGGGACGGGGACTTCTTTCGAGCACGACCGCGAGAACCTTTGATCGCTCGCGCACCTCTTTGAACACTGAGGACTACGTAGCCGACACAAATACCTACATCTTCGAGATCGTCGCTCAGAACACCAACACGTCTACGGCCTATAATGTAAGTTTGTATGATAACTCCGGTGCAGAAATTTCTGATTCGATCATCTCGGTACCCGCCAATACCACGGCAGCTCGCCGCTTCCGTGTCGAGTGGACTCCTAATGAAGGGGCAGATGACTATCGTGTCCGCTTGAGCAACACCGCCCTGGCCAGCCAGATCCGCGTGAACTCTGCAAAAATCATCGTTGAGCAAGTCAAAGCAACTGATTCAAAGATCTACATCCCTCTTACTAATTTTGATGATGCCTCTGATAGTGCGAATGACACTGGTAACAATGCGGTCACTGTCCGCACGACTTCTACTTCTGTCACAACGAGCGCGACTTACATGACCTTCTGGCAACGTAACGATGCGGCCTATGATGCTATTGCAACTGGCAATGCGTGGACCTTTGAAGCTGTAGCTTCTCAACAGAATGCTGCTGGGATCGCCACAGTACGCCTCTATAACAGAACAACCGGACAACAAGTTTCTTCTGTCGCGATGACCGGGCTTACTGTTCAAATGGCAAGCGCCTCGTTTGCTAGCAACGCAACCAACTTTGCCGATGGTAACGTCTACGAGGTCCGTTACAACTCTAACAATACGTCTTACAACGCACGAATTCACAAAGCAGGTCTGTGGGTTAAGCTGAAATATCTTAAAAAACTTGAAGTCCTCCAACGACTTGGCATGCGCCGGAGTACGACAACAACTGGGTCCTTCGATCTTGTTGACGGCCGTACCTTCTACGATGCCGGTGCTTGGTCAAATCCATCTACGTTCTTCCAAACTGTAGGCTCGGGCACCAGTGGTGTTGGCTGTACGCTGGCCCTCTTCTCAGCTTCCAACACGGATACAGGAGTTGTAGGAGCAACCGCAGTCAGTGGCGGGTCCATTACAGGTGGTTCTGCTCAAGCGATTCAGCGCACGAGCGCCATTACGCTTGTCGACGGCGACCGCTATTTCGTCAGACAAACTCGTGCATCGGGCACCTGCCTTCATGCAGGTAGCTTCCTAGTCATCAGAGCAACTGAATAACTCAACCTCTCTCGGCAAGTTTTAGTCGGATTTTAAAATTCAAAAATTAGGTAGAATAAGGGCAATAACAAAGGGGCCCTTATGAAATTCCTTTTTCTCACTCTTGCAGTGGCCATGCCATTCACGGCGATGGCGGTTGATTACAGTCGTTGCAATTTTCCATTCGAAGTTCAGGTTGATCCTGAAGGAAAGGTCACACCGAACGCTTGGTTGGAAGCTTCCAACATTTCTACTGAAGGTAATCGCACCACGATGACTCTCCGACCTAAGCAACAATCAGGCGGCGGTATCATTATCAGTGGCGGCGCGCCGACTCGCATCGTGATTGAACGCGATGATCAGGGCCGGATTGTTTCTATGACGAGCGGTGGTGAACGTCCAAGCGACGCGACCATTCGTCAGTATCGTCAGATGCAGACTGGTGGCTACGTCGCTGGTTCGCAAGGTGGTTTTGGTCTCGCTGGCGGCTACGGCGGCGGTGGTTATAGTGTGGGTGGAGCAGGCCTCAGCTTCCTGGTTCCTGTTCGCCGAAGCGGCTCAACAGAGATGGTACGCGCTGATCAACTCACGGATTCAGATCTCAATCAAATCGGAGTCCGCGGCATTAAGGCCACTGAGCTTCGTTCAGGTGCTCAAGAGTGGTCACGTAATAGCAAAACTCAATCGGCCCTTCGCCAACTTCAAACTTATTCTCAAAACAACTTCCCTTTCAACATTCCGGTCGGCACCAGCCACCAGTACACGTTTGTAGACGGTGCTTGTATGCCCGACAAAATCTCCAACATGACCTACTCGTCAGCAACGGATCGTGTGGAGTCTCAAACTTACTATGACCGCGAAGACTGCCAACACGTGAAAACCGGTTGGGAACGTCACAGCGCTAAAGTGAATGAGTGCCGTACTTACGACAATAATCAGATCACGGTTGAGTACAATCGCCTCGTCGCGGACGGCCATATCCAGCCGATGCAAGGTGGCCTCTACGGCGGCATCCAAGGCGGCTACGTAGGCGGCATGGTTGGCGGTGGCGTAGGTGGTATGCAAAGCGGTAGCGGCGGCGGTTCAGGTTCAGGTTCAGGTTCGGGCTCAGGCTACGGCGGAACTGGTTACGGCTACATGTCTTACAATCCGTACAACAGCTACCCTGG
The DNA here is from genome assembly GCA_032270525.1 of Callophyllis flabellulata. Taxonomy (NCBI): domain Eukaryota; phylum Rhodophyta; class Florideophyceae; order Gigartinales; family Kallymeniaceae; genus Callophyllis; species Callophyllis flabellulata. The sequence goes on along the minus strand of JAUJPK010055547.1, from coordinate 171,396 downwards.
CATGTGGGGCGGCTCTCCAAAAGAGAACCTCGAGCGCAACTACCAGATGTGCCAAATGTATGAGCGCAGCTGGAATCAGGGCGGCGTCGTCGGTGGTTACCAAGGCGGCAGCGCAGGCGGCTCTTCGGGCAGCGCAATTCAGTACTAATCGTTTTCACAAGGGTGAAGTCTTTCGGCTTCACCCCCCTTTCCTTCTTACATAATCCTCACAGACAAATCATTTCGACTTCGCTATAACGCGCTCCTAACCCCCAAGGAGCCCCCTATGAAATCACTATTGATTGCTTTGCTCTTTTCAACAAGTGTCTACGCCAACTGCCAGCGTGAAGTTCAGTTCATTGGTACAGTGAAGAATGTCAGCTTCGTAGAAAACGAAGCAGGTCAAATTGAGAGCACCCGCTTTCAAGTGAAGGCCGGTCGCTGGTTCCAACCGAGCGGTGTCTGTCCGATGGAGATGGATGAGTTTGAAGCGGCCGTCATCGAACTACGCGGTGAAGTGGCTTTGAACGTCGGAGCAGAAATTTCTGGGATTATGGTCTACGACGTGAACAATGATAACTACCGCATTGAGTAGAAATAAGAAGGGCCCCTTTCGGGGCCCTTTTTTTTAGTAAACTGTCTGATCGATCACTTTCATCACTTCGTTACAAACTTCGCTCGCATCTCTCCACCAGCTGTAAGTCGAGAGGCGACGGTTGGCGCCGTTATTCACTGACATTGTGATCTCATCTACGCTGCTTGAACGTGTCATGCGGTAAGCGTCGGCGCACTGAGCGAGCGCTTCGGCTTTAGAGTAAGCACGGATACTGAACGGCACTCTTTCCATTGTACCGTAGACATCGATCATGCCGCGGATGCTGCGTGAGTATAGATCGAGGTTGCGTGAAACTTCACCGCAGATTTCGCGAGCATCGCTCCACCATCTGTAGGACGTTACAAGGCGAACGTTGCTGTTGTTCGTCACAAGAGTCATCTTGTTAAATGAACCAAACGGGACTTGGCGCATACACTGAGAGTTAATGTCTGAAGAGCTGTAACCGCGCAATTGCATCACGTCGTTTTCCAAGATGACCGTCACATCCAAATCAGTTGTTGGTGGGTACGGGTTTGGGTTCGGGCGTGGATTTGGGTACGGGTTAGGATTCGGACGTGGGTCAGGGCGAACACGGCTTTCGATACATGATACGCGAGTGCGCACACCTTGAGCGGACAGGTTACATTCACGTAAAGCATCACGACAAATGCCGTTGCCGTCTTGCTGGCCTGAGAACGTATCAAGGACGCGGCCAGTACTGTCGACCATCTGTACTTCACAGAGTGGGCGGCGTTGGGCGAACGACTCTTGGGCCGAAAGCACCAAAAGTGCGGTAGCAATAAGTAACTTCATGGGGATCCTCCGTTTGAGAGATAAGCGGGGGGGTTTTATCACAGATCGAGATTTGCAAAGGTGAGCATGTAAAAAATTCTCATCCTTATTCCTCGCTCGCATGCTCCTGTTAAGATGCCGCTCATGAACTCGACACTTCCCCCTGGCTACAGAATTGTAGAGCTGACTCTAGCAGAATATAAAGCTCATTGGGACTTATGGGGCCCTCAGTTTTTTTTGAATGACTCCACAAATCTAGATGTGCTTAAGCTTCTCTCTGAAGAAGAGAAGGCCCAGACACAGCTTCTCGGCAAGAACCTCTCGCAGCTGGTGAGTCTTTATCTCGGGGTATTCTTTGGCGATGAGTTCTGCGGCTGGTTTTCTGGGAACCAAATGGATCATGAGACCTTTTACATGCGCAACAGCGCGATCATTCCGGCCCATCGTCGCAAGGGACTCTACACAGCACTCATGCAGCACGTTCTCTCACAGGCCCAGTCACTTGGCTTCCAGATTGTACTCTCACGGCACCACACCACCAATAATCCCATCATCATCCCAAAACTTAAGATCGGTTTTATCATTTCGGCCATTGAACTGTCCGACCGCTTCGGTGCCGTCGTGCATTTGCGCTATTACTTCAATGGGAATCGTCGGTCTGCGATGGATGTGAGGTCGGGAGAAAAAAGGCCAAGAGCTCTAGTGAAGAGTGCCCTCGGTCTGGATTGATCAACCCAGTAGCTGCGCGAGCCTCTGCACAGACTTATTCACCTCGACCCAGATGCTGTCTTCTAGTGAGGTTTTAAGACCTTCGAACTTAAACGCCAGCTTCACGCGGCCACTACTTTCACTCTTACTCTCGATGATATTGACCAGGGTCACCTTAGGGATGACGAACTTCTTAATATTGTACTTCAACTCGACCTGCTCAAAGATCGTGCCTTTCTCCATGCTGCCGTACTTGTTCGCATCCACCATCGCCGAGAAGCCACCAGAAGAAATGTCAAAAACAGTAAACGAATGCCCGGCCATGGTGACTTGAATACGATCAGTCGTCGAAACGACATAGCGGCACGCCGCTCGTTTGGTGGTGACAAAATAAGCACCGGTGATGCTGATCACAAACTTACTCTGGGCTTCACTCCAATCAATTTCGCCGGATGTGAAGTACTGCAGTTCCGCATCGAATTTAAACTTCAAAAAAATGGGAATCTTGCGAAAGTTTTCTTTGAAAATTTCTTGGTAGTTACGATCGACCTCGATAGGCAAATCTTTGAAGCCACTTTTTTCAAAGGCACCATAAACGGCCTTGACTGCGTAGGGCTCCACTTGGCCTTGTCGCCAAATGAAAAGATCACTGCCTTTTTTAAGTCGCGGCCAAAGGTCTTTGCTGAGCTCGTCAGCGTCCATTTGGCGGAGGTAGGTCTTGCTGTTGTCATCGAGGGCCATGAGGTATTTTAACCCCACCCCGCGTTTCCCACCAGCACTGCTTGCCCGACAAAAATCATCCGAAAAAACTTCTTTCTGCCAAGCCTCAAGGATTCATTTAGAATAGGCCTATGGGACAAAGAATAGTGGTGAAAATCGGCTCCTTAGGTGTCAGCTCAGCCCAAGGCGGAGTGGATGCGGCCAAGGTAGAGGCGCTGATCAATGATTTGGTGGTGCTCAAGCAGCAAGGCCATGAGCTGGTACTGGTCAGTTCAGGTGCCATCAATGCTGGGCGGCCCCACGTAAAAAAACCCGATGAGAAACAACTCTCCCTGGCCTGGCAGCAGGCCTGCGCGGCGATGGGCATGCCCTTACTCATGAGTGCTTACCAAAAAGCATTGGCCGGCTATCAACTCCATCCGGCGCAAGTGCTGGTCACTCACGATGATTTCAAAGCGCGTCCGCGCTTTTTGAATGTGCGCAATACTTTGCTCACATTGCTCGCAAGCGGTGCTCTGCCGGTGGTGAATGAGAACGACACGGTCTCTACCAAAGAAATCACAGTGGGTGATAACGATCAACTGGCCGCCATGGTGGCCGAAGCCATTGGCGCGGATCGCTTGATTCTCCTCACCGATGCCGACGGACTTTACGATCGTGATCCCCGCGATCCTGAGGCCAAGCACTTCCCTATTATTGATTTCCGCGAAGATTTTTCCGGCATTAAGCTCACGACGAAAACCTCAGTGGGTCGCGGTGGCATGGCCACGAAACTGCAGGCCGTGCGCCGCCTCACTCCGGTGGGTCTGGATGTCACCATTGCGACCTTTAATGCCGCGAACCCTGTGTCGCGTGCTTTGAGCGGCGGCGGTACAGTTTTTAAAGGTGATCCTCGTGAGAAAGTAAAAAAACGTATGTCCTGGATTGCCACGGTGGTGCGCCCGTCGTGCGCTATTGTGGTCGATGAAGGGGCCTCGGTGGCGCTCAAGGCCGGCAAAGCTTCGCTCTTACCGATCGGGATCAAAAAAGTTTTGGGCAGCTTCAAGCGCGGTGATGTCATCGCCGTGAAGTATCAGCAAAAGACCGTGGCACTTGGGATTGTCGAGTACGACTCTAAAGATGTCCTGCGTGTGATGGGCAAAAAAAGTGCAGAACTTAAAGAGCTCTTTGAAGTGGTGCCCTCCCACGTGGTGATTCACCGGGATAACTTGTTTTTGCCGAAGGATTAATTTATGAGCACCCGCGAACGCGCCCAACTTGCCAAAATCGCCGCAGGAAAACTCCCCGCTTGCACAGAACTCGATCGCCAAAAAGCGCTGCGTGCCATCGCTGCCACTTTGCGCGCGGGTACCGATGAGTTGATGGCGGAGAATTTTAAAGATGTGACCGCGGCACGAGCGGCCCAACTTGGCAGTGCCCTGATTGATCGCCTCGCTCTCGGTGTTAAACAGATTGAGGCCATGGCGCGCGCCTGTGAAGAGATCGCCGCTGCTCCCGCTGTCGTAGGCATGATCGTGGAATCCCAGACTCGTCCCGATGGTCTTGTGATTCAAAAACAGCGCATTCCTTTAGGTGTCATCGGCATGATTTTTGAGTCACGTCCGAATGTGGTGATTGATGGCGCGGCCTTGGCGATTAAATCCGGTAACGCGATTATTCTTAAGGGCGGCAAAGAAGCGCAGTTCTCCAATGCCTGGCTAGCGAAGGCGGTCACCAAGAGTCTTCAAGGCATTTTGCCGGATAACGGTGTCACGCTTATCGAGACTCGCGACGAAGTCACAGAGCTTTTGAAACTTCGTGAGTATATCGATCTGATGGTTCCACGCGGAGGCGAAAAACTTATTCGTTACGTGCGGGAGAACGCCACCATGCCGGTGGTGGCCCATGACCGCGGTCTTTGCCATCTCTACATTCATAGCGATGCAGATGTGGATCAAGTGGAGAGCATTGTCTTGAATGCTAAAGTTCAGCGTCCGAGTGCGTGCAACGCCATGGAAACGCTGCTGGTGCATAAGGACTTTCCCGTCGAGGCCTTGAAGAGCACCTTGCAGGCCTTGCTCAACGATAAGATTGAGATTCATGCGTGCCCACGTTCGCAGAAACTTGTGGCAGGACTACTGGCCGCAACAGAGGCCGACTACAATACCGAATGGCTGGACTATAAAATGTCACTTAAGATCGTCGACAGCGCCGATGAGGCACTCAAACATATTCAACAACACGGCACTCAACACACCGAGGCCGTTTTGACTAAAAATCCACAGGTCATTGAGCAGTTTTTGAATGGAATCGACGCCTCGTGCCTCGCCATTAACGCGTCTACCCGCTTTAATGACGGCGGTGAGTTGGGACTGGGCGCTGAGCTCGGTATTTCCACCTCGAAGCTCCACGCCTACGGGCCGATGGGAGCAAAAGAAATGACCACCACTCGCTTCATCGTACGCGGGACGGGACACGTAAGGATTTAAGTCATGCCAAGTTTTGATCTGGTTTCTCGCATGGATTCAATGGAGTTGCAGAACGCTTTGCTCACCACAGAGAAAACGATTCTCGGGCGCTTTGACTTTAAAGGCTCTGAGGCCAAAGCTGAGTACAAAGAAAAAGACAAGATCATCGAGATCCGCGCGGAAGATGAAACCAAAGTCAAAGCTGTGCGCGATATTCTTATGACCAATATGGGTAAGCGCGGTCTTGGGTTGAAAGGCCTGGAAGAATCCCCTATTGAGCCCACTGGCATGAAGATGAAGAAGATGACCATCAAGATGGTCAGCGGCATTGATAAAGAGAAGGCCAAGATCATCAACAAGCTGCTGAAAGAGAACGGCAGTAAAGTGAAGTCGGCCTACATGGATGAAAAGTTTCGCCTCGAATCAAAAAACATTGATGAGCTGCAAGCGGCTTTTCACATGCTCAGAACCAGCAAAGAATTAAACATCGATCTCCAGATGGAGAATATGAAAAGGTAGTCTATGACACTGCAAGAACAAATCACGAACGACATGAAAGAGGCGATGAAGAGCAAAGATGCTGTGAAGCTCGCAGCGTTGCGTATGCTGAAGGCCGCCTTCATTCACAACAACACCGCCGCTAAACCGACTGATGATATGTCGGTGGCCATTGCACACGTTAAAAAACTCCAGGACTCTTTGGAGATGTTCCCGGCCGGTTCACCTCAGCGCCAAGAAACAGAAGCTGAGATCAATGCGCTTAAAGGCTACTTGCCAGCGTCGATGACGGAAGCCGAAGTCGTCGCTCTCATCAACGACATTAAGGCCAAAGGTGCTAAAGACATGGGTGCCTTGATGAAAGAGCTGCAGCCGCAAATCAAAGGCCGCTTTGATGGCAAACGTGCCAGCGACTTGGTGAAAGCCGCTCTCGCCTAATGTCCTCGATCCAGACGCTCTCGAAATCAGGTTTGATGATCAGTGCTAGAGACTTTGCCAGCACCTTGTCAGATCAAATGCGCGAGCGTTTCCTCACCTATATCGACAAGCTCGAGCTTACGGGTGATCTCACGGGCCCGCTGGTACGCCATCAGGGGCCCGGCCGATATATCGTCTCCATCCCAGATGAAACAAATCGCCTCGTGGAATTTATCCTCTCAACCTCCGCCGAGACTGCACAGACTCCCACGCCCCGGCCCATGCGGGGCGAACTTATCTTTTATCCGATTGATGTAGATTCGTGGCAGATCCCACGATATGAACTGTGGTCCGGAAGACCCGGAGAAGAACAATTCCAAATCCCTAATATCGTCATCGACATCCTCGAGCTTATTCGTAAGGGTTCGGTATCAAAGTTTTATCGGCAGCGACCCGACGGTATCTATGAGATCTTCATTCCAGAAAAAAATATTCGTGGCACGGCGGTTTGGGTATGAGCAACGCCACCGTTTATGTGACCAAGGGCCGCATCGAATTTGCCACCACCCCACTCGGTGCTGCGGCGTTTGATGGGGATTTGCTAAAAGTCCAAGCGGCCATCGCCGCGGGAATCGATTGGAGAATTGAAGAAAACTATCCCCTAGAAGCAGCGGTCTATTGTGAAAATGCACTCGTTGTAAAGGCCCTGCTTGATGCCGGCGCCCCCGTCTCTGAACGAACGTACAAAGCTTTTTACTACTATGGAACGAAAGAGATGCTGGCCCTCCTGCCTCCGCGCCCGGACCTCATCGCGCCACTTGAAGAAGAGTCCCGTTGGTCTGAATTTAATCACGCGATCATCCATGAAGATTTCTCGAAAGTGAAAACACTGGTGATGCCGGCACGGATTAATGAGGTCTCAGACTTGATTCGGTCTGAAGGAACTATGGCGCCTCTCCACTACGCCGCTCGCGCCGGTAACCTTCCCATCATAAAATTTTTGCTCGCCCAGAAGGCCAGCATCAACGCTGTTAATGGCCAGGGAAAAACCGCGCTACGCCTGATCGCCGAATGCCCCAGCATCACTGACGAACAGAGACGTGAGGCCTATCGTTTTCTTGAAGGGAAAGGAGCGATCCTCCGCCCGGAAATCACCAGCTGGTGGAGAATTTTTTGGTTACGTCGTGGAACCTGGCTAAGTAGCTAATCCTCCTCCCTTACAGCGCTTTGCAGCAATTATTCCGACCCTTTCTTCGCCTGTACAACTCGTGGTGCGACAGGTAGTCATGCGTCAAACATCCTTCAAGGTGATCACTATGCGAATGATACTCGTCAGCGCTCTTCTCCTTATTTCATTGCCGGCTTTGGCGCAAACCCGTGCGGTGCAGGTTTTTGCACCTGACGAATTTGTACCAGGACACGTCACTGCCTACCTCGACTCGGGTGAAATCATCCACGTTCCAGTTGAAAAAACTGAGACCGTTGAACAACTCAAACGCTCACTTCACCTCGGTGAAACCATGAGCTTCGATGCGGGCCCAGAAACTGAAGAGGCCCCGGTCATCAACGAGATCGTTTCACAACCCGCAGTGAGCGAAGACAAAGAGATGTACGACCCGGCCCGCTTCCGCAGCATCCAATGGAACGGAATTGATCCTCTTGAGAAGGCCAACCTCTCAAGCGTCGCGACCTACGAAGCGGCCCAAGGCGTGATGGATGGAATGTTCGGCGAAACGGACGAAGACTCTCAATGCTATAACCGCGCCCACATGTGGACCTACGAGGCGCTCGTTAACCAACGCGTGAACCTCGGCAAACTCTGGATCTTCTTCACACGCAAGTACATCCGTGAGCACCGCTACAAGTGGTGGTTCCACGTTTCACCCTACACAGAAGTGGGCCAAGAACGTTTCCGCTATGTTCTTGATCGCGGCTTCACCATGATTCCTTACACAGTTGAGAACTGGAAAAACATCTTCATGAAGAACCAGGCGAATTGCCCGGTGGTAACAGATTACCGTCAGTATGAAGGTCGCCAAGAAGAGGCCTACTGTTACCTGATCTACTCTTCGCAGTACTACTGGCAACCTTGGCAGCTGGAAAAACTCGCGAAAGAGGGCCAGCATTTCTACGGTTACAAAAACTCAGAACTCGAGATTGCTTACCCGAATGCACTGACACGATGGAATGGCACTGTGCCTGTTCTGAGAAATCCTCTTCCGAATCCGGATATTAATCCGAACCCAAATCCGAATCCGAACCCGAATCCAAATCCGCGTCCAGAGCCACGCCCTATTCCTGAGCCAGATCCTGATTACTCAGGGACCCTCAGAAACGGCGACCTCGTTGTGTTGCAAAGTGAACTGCATCGTTCTGCGCGCGTGATCGATTTGGTGGGCAACGAAATCTACAATATTCAGTTCCAAGATGGCCGTCGCGAACTTCTTCGTAACGTTCCTCGCCAGGCACTCGCGACGATGAGCGGTTGCGTGAGCAATATCTGCGTGGGCCACCGTGTCCTTAACACCGGCGTCGCGGATGAGATCGTTTACAACCAAGTTCTCGCCGTCACACACGACGGTCTCTTCGTTGTACGCTTTGAAGAAGGTCGCAGTGCCAACGGCCGCAGCTGGGGCTGGCATGAAACCTACCTCGCCCAAACGACCGCCTGCCATCGCAACGGCAGCGGCTGGTGTGTCGGCGACGTCGCTTACAGTCGCTCGCTCAACGCTGATGTCCGTGTCATCGGTCATCAAAATCAAGGGCTGGTGTTGGAGATTCTCTCAGGCCGTCAGCGTGGATGGCGCGTGAAGCACTACCGCGATCAGCTCACTAGACTTTAAAAAATGAAGGCCCCGGATGGGGCCTTTTTTAAAAAAGCTTTATAAATTGATGAGATTCTAGGAATCAACGACGAAAAGCTGAGGCGTACGATCTAAGTACGCCGCAAGCTTTGAGAAGGCAGATGACGACGAAGATCGCAATTTAGAAAGCTTTTTACTTCTGACCTTGGTCGACTTCGAAATCAATCGTGATGTACTGCTCACCCACATCCAAAAACCCGTAGTCGTGAAACCGCACGCCATTGACCTCGGGATCAAACACCCATTTGCCACCCATGGAACGTGGGCCGACCGGTAATTCAGCACCCTTGTAGAGAACCTTCAGCGAGCGCACGAGTGGACGTTTGTTCAAAAGTACCACCGGCGAAGAAACGATCGACACGATTTGGTTACCCAACTTCGCCAACTCCGCGCCAAACTGGGCCGAACACGTTCCGAAAACACTGCCATTAGTGGCGTTGATGACTGCTTCGTAAGGGCTGCCGGCGTATTCATTCCAACCGCTGCAGCCCAAATCCTTGGCAGAGATGGCACCATAAGCGCGAATCATCCCGAGGCGGCCGCCTTTGCGGGCCACAAGATTGTTGAGGAAGTTGCTGGCCGTGATGTTGGACTGCTCTTCTTCATCCGTGACGTAAATCATCACGAGGTAAGCATTGGGGCGCAAAAAGTTCGGATGGGCATTGAGTTGCTTGATGATCGGATCAAACGAACGCTCCGTCGCATCCCCATCAATCCCGAGACGTCTGACCGCCTGACTAAACTCAGTCACAGGGTCTGGGTGATTGTAGTCAAACACGGTGGGCATGCCCAAATAAGGATCTTCGCCCAGGTCGGTTGAAAGAAGAGACATGCGCCAATCCAGGCCGCGGATCTTCGTGAACTCTTGAATAAACAAGTTGGCGTTCTGAATCACACTTTGCTGAATGCTCGACATGGAGCCCGAGTTATCAATAACCCAGACGATATCCACTTTACCCTCTTCTGAGAGCTGATAGCGCTCAGAGACGGGAAGCGGAACGAGAGCTTCTGTTTTGTACAGGTAGTCACTTTTTTTGCCGCAAGAGACGGCGAGCAAAAGAATTAAAAGTAATTTCATAGGGACTTCCCTCCACAGCGTGTGGCCGCGGCAGCATGGAGCTTGAAGAGTTCATCAGGCCAGTAAACCGAATCCACCGGGTAAACTTGAATACCTTTCTCCCGTGAAGAATCAATTCTACGGGCGATGTCTGTGACTTCAGTGCTGGGTGGATTCGCTTGCGCCATACGCACTTGGCTCAAGGCCTCGATGCGCACAAACTTCATTTTGCGAATGGCTTCTTTCAAAACCACTTCACGGTTTTTCCAAAAGCGCGTCTTTTGTGCCAAAAGTCCCGCGCGACCATCCTGCACGTGAGTCTTGAGGGCCTCAAGCGCGTCCGTCCATACAGTAGCTTTATCAGCAGCGGCGAGTTTTTGCAGACGCTCTAACTCCACTTCTCGCGCAGCGAGCGCCAGGGTGATTTCTTGAATACGCTCATCAGGCACATCGATCTTGGCCGTGGCCGGATTCTTCTGGGCCTCTTCAATACGATTCGCCCACACTTTATGTGTCGCGATGAACGTATCAAAGTCTTTAACGACCTCGTCGAAACGGCAAAGTTTGAGATTACTCACTGAGCGCACGAGACCTACTTCCGGCAGGAAACGGTTGGTGAACACTTCATGTGAGAGACTGGTGAGTTCACCACGCAATTCACTCACACGCTTCAAACGCAGGAGTGACCAGGTCCGCTCAGTGCGCGCCGGGATGTATTCGGCAACCCCACGAGGAACTTTGGCGTAGAAAGCTTCTGAAGCGTCATAGGCACCGGCCTGATACAACAGGCGACCTAAGGTCAGGTAGTGACGGGCCAGTTGATGCACGGCCTTGGTTTGCTCCATCTCAGGCTCAACTCGGCGCTTGAGAAGTTTACCGGCCTCGCCGATTTCATTCTTGCGGGCCCAGTTTAAAACCGCTGTCGCAGCGAGGGTGAAACTTTGTGGATGCCCCATGGGAAGCAAAGTCAGCACACGAGCAGCATGATCAGCCCGGTAGCGAGTGGCAAAAGCTAAGAGCTCAAGTTCAAGACCCACCGGAGCGCTGAGGCCCAGCAAATACTCTACTTGAGCAGGATTCAAATCCGGACGCTGCTCAGCGACCCAGGCCGCTTTCACTTGGGCATCAATCACTTGATCCAGAGCAAAACGCAGACGCTCGTTGCCCGCTGGTTGCATGCGACTGGCGAGATAAGCATCAACAAAGGTCTGCGGAAGGTTGAGCTTCCACGTGAGATAGATCCACGTTTGTTGAGTCAGGGCCGAGTCAGACTTGATTTCATTCCACTGGCCTGCGGCCGTGGTGAATTTTCCTGCCAACACTAATTGCAACCAAGCATCGACGGGCGGAGTGAGTCCCTTGGCCTGACGCCACTCCATGAAAAGAGTTTGTAAGTAGGCATCGGTCAGTTTGAAATCGCCGGCTTCAGGTGCGAGCGCTGCCGTTGCCGCACTGGCGTCTGTTCCCGTTGTTTTCAACAACACTTCCGCGCCATGCTGGGCGAAAGCGCTGGTTGCGAGACTTAGTGAGAGGAAAAGAATCTTCACTTACTTCCTCCCAAGAGCACACCGAGAGAAAGATAGCCGACCATGTTGTGAACGTTGTTGTCGCCTTTAAGATTCTCTTCTTTGTAGAAGTCATTCTTAAGGCCAATACGCGCCGACATCATCTTACCCATCCAGAAAGCAAAACCCGCATCGATGACCATCGCTGTCGCATTGCCACGACCGAGTTCCACTTGGCCTACGCCGAAGTTCCAGAACTGATCGAAGTAAACCACTTGATCAAGATCCAAGCGCATCTTGCCGTAGAAAAGATTGTACTCACCCACGAGGTCAGTTTGTGACTTGATGTAGTCACGATCAGGAACCACGTTTTGTTCGTTCACGAGCTTTTTGCCAGCGGTGCTCAATTCATTGTTCATGCGGAAGTGGTTCAAACCAATCCCCCACTTACCGTTGATGTGATAGCGGTAAAGGCCGCCCCACTGAGTGGAGTCGATGCTGCCGTCTTGATTTAAATTTTTACCACCGATGAAACCTAATTCATGGCGATTGTTCAAAGGAGAGAGGCGCGCTTGGATGCTGTAGAGCTTGTCGTTAACTGTTGAGACCATCGCCTTATCTACTGGGACCGCGAGAGCATCGAGCTCAGCTTCCAAAGGAGATGAAGATGTGGCGGCCACAGAACTGAAAGACATGAGCGCAAGTGTGACGATTAATAGTTGTTTCATAGTTACTCCCAAATCCGCTCAAACCATTGTTTAACAAGACCGGCATCAGCTTCGGCCAGATTCAAATCTGACAACTCAAACCCCAGCACCACAATTTTGCGGCCACCAGAGAGTGGGCATGAAGCCCCGATCACGTACTGCTCAGTTTCTTCACCTGGCTTGATGAGACCAAAGAGCTCTTTGCATTGATTGTTCTCGAGAGAGAGTTCGATAAAGCTCGGATGAGCTGACTCTTTCGTCGTGAGACCCTTCAGGCCTGCGCGTTTAGTAGGTGTTCCAAGTCCTGGCACAACTTCAAGGGCGTAGTCAGTCAGATTGAAATTAGGGACCGAGTTCGCACGCTTACCGAGGTAAAGACCTTTCGCTTTGAGCTCTTCCAAAATATCTGCCGGTAAAGTCGAGAGCAGCGGAGAGGTCACCAGAATTTTCTTCATGTTTTTAGCAAAGAAGCTGATGTCCGTAGCGACCTCAGGCATCTGCATGCTCTGAGTTCCTACCGTCACACTTTTGCGAAACGCCAGGGCGCGGGCATTAAGGTTGTGGCCACCATGATAAACCCGTGAGGCCTTGCCCCACAGCTTTTCAATTTCAGCAAATTCAGGAGCACTTGCGTAGGAAGCGATGATGACGTTCTCGGCCCAGTTCGATGGCAACACTTCGTAGAGGAAGACTGCGTTCGCTACGCCACCCACCGAGTTCATGACCGTCACAGACAACGTCTTAAGACCTGGGTTTTCAGAAATCACTCGTATCTGAGTGTTGTTCACCAGACTCACTTGATCGCGGGAATCAGAAGACGCAATGCTCGCCGAACGAATGCGCAGAGCAGAGTTCCCTGCAGAAACGCTTATAGCGTGATCGAGGGACTTACCAAACTGCACGTACTTGATGCTTTCTTGGCCCCAGTCACCACGTGTGATGGTTGGAAGGGCGATGGTGCGAGCTTCAACGGAGAGCTTCATACGATGAGGGCGGCAACGAGTGCTGTTCGTAGAAAAACCGTAATTTGAATTACAGATGCTCAATTCAATTTCATAAACCTGGCCAGTGGCATCGGCCGGGATGTCAGACCAGCTCAACACGTAGGTTGACTCAGGTGCGGTGGCGCTGACTTGGCGAAGATCAAAGATCCCTACTGGCGGTGTCGAAACCAAAGTCACTTTCGGCGCGACTTCTTTGTTGGCGTCACTTACGGTGAAGGCCTGGGACATGTCCCCTTTAACAACGAGCTCTGTCGTCAGAGAAGTCTGGGTTTCTTGGCGCACATCCGACAGGTTGATGCGGAAGTCTTGCGTCTGTTGACGGCCATCGGGGCCAGTCAGGATAACAGTATTTGCAAGAGCAGCTGAACAGCTTCCACTGCTGGTGCATTCCTTGCCCACCCGCAACTGTTCCACACTGTACTGGGCGGCGATTGACCATTCGGCTTTTGAGCCAGAGCGAACGAGCTTCATCCCGATGGAGGTGTCTTTGAGTTCGGCGCGCACATCGGCCGCCGCGTAATCCTCGGCCACCACTGAAAAAGTGCCCAGAGTCTTCGACTCACCTTCTCTCATGGAGTAAGAGCCGTTGAGGTTTTGCACTACCATCAAACGAGGTGTGTCCTTCACTTGCAAGAGAATGGTTTTGCGGACTGCCTGAGTCATGTCCATGCTGCTGTAGAGGATGACAGTGATGGGATACTCGCGGGTCTTGATATTGTAGTTGTTCGGATCGTTCGCTTGCGTGAAACTTGGCGTCCAAGTGATCACACCTTTGGTGGCGTCCCAGGCGGCGCCTTGTGGAAGTCCCTCGAACTCAAGCACAGCTTCACCGGCCGGCACCACAGACTTGATTTCGTATTCAGCATTGCGGCCTTCATCGAAAGTCATGAGCCCTGGAGCATCGATACCCAGCGCTGGCACAACTTCTCTTCTAATGGGCGCTGGATCCACAGAGGCATCGACGCCTTTAAATGGATTGGCGTTACAGCCGACAAGTGTTGCTAAGAGAAGAGCTGAAATGATGAACTTCATATTATTGGCCTACCGGACGAAGGGTGAACGGATAGTTTACTTTTACGTTGACGCCACCACGTGGTTTTGGGAATTCCCAATTCATCATACGTTTGGCGACACAGCCGCCCACTTGCGGATCAGCGAGTGTTGTTGATTTTACTTTTGAGAAGTTCAAGCGGCCTGAGCCACCGATTTCGAAATCCATAACGAGCGTGCCCGCAAGATCAGCGTTGTGGCGCAAGCGCTCTTCATAGCACGCGCGCACTTGGCTTAAGTATTTGGCGATAGTCGCTTGGATCACATGGCGATCAAGACCGCCGTCCACGCCGACTCCGTTGCCGATACCAATCGCCGAAATACCACGGCCATTACCTGAAGCGATGGCGACATCACCATAACCGCCCAGACCGCCGCCTTTGCCTTTGGTTCCAACGCCACCCAAACCTTGGACTCCAGAGTTGCCCACTGTTGTGGCGCGCACACCTTTGCCCAGTCCCGCCAGCATTTCACCGCCGCTACCAGCGTTGCCACCACGGCCAGCACCTGCAGAGGCGTTCAAGTTCACTTGTGCGCCTCCGACAGCTTTCGAATTATCTTTTTTGCCAACGAGACCCAAGAAGCCCAACTCTTGCGGAACAGCGCGGGCACTTTTTTGTGCGACGACTTGAGGGTTGTTCGCCATCACATTAGTGACGGTGACTGTTCTGATGGGCTTGATGACCACGGTGAGCTGCTCTTCGATTTCTTCTGGCGGAGCAACCACTGGTGCAGGACTCCACAAACTCAAGAGAGAGACGGCCACCACAAACAGAGCGAAGGCCAACCACATCAAGATTTTGATCTGTTTGTCGTCGTTTTGAGCAGTGCTGACTGAAGAGTTCAACCCATCAGCGTGAGTCGAGAGCTGCCAAGTATGTTGTGGTGATTGGATGGTCCAGCCGGCGAGATCGCGACTGATCTTGCACCCATCAACCGGTGTCAGATTTTCGCCCTGAATTTTAAAACGGCAAACCCATTCATTTTCACGAACCAAAGCGCCTTTGCGCTTGCGGGCGTTAGTGCGAGCCTCAGTTTCATCGGCACGGATCAAACCGAATTTTTTATGCCAGCCATAGATGCGCTCGCCTTCCATGAGAGGAAAAGCTTTAACAAATTGGCCGCCAGAGGAAGCAATCAGTGTGTTCATTGGATCACCTCTCCATGATCAGCGGCCATGAGGTCTGTGAACTCCTCACGCAAGCGCAATAAGCCGTCACCCTCTTCTTCACCGTTACCGGTGATCATAGAGAGATCGGGCCGCTGAACCTGGCCTTGAATGAGAAGACTTTCAAATTGAATGTTTCGGACGTCTTTGCCTTGTTCTACTTGGGCCCAAGTCATCGTACTGATGAGACACATGCATACTGCAAGATATTTCATAACTGCTCCAAGGCACCGAGGCGCCCACTAAAATAAGCTGCTGCGGCCACATCACCGCGATTTGTGAATTCATTTTTTAATTTCTCAAGGGCCGGCCGTGAGTTCGGGTCACGGGCGAGCTCATTCAAAGAAGCCTGACGATCTTCCGTCGGCAGTGCTGTGCTTGCGACCGTGCGACGTGAGCTCTCTTGAGTTTGCATCTGCGCCACGATACCCTCGGCGCCTTGAGCAAGAGCCTCCTGCCACTCCGCTGCTTCAGCAAAACCAGCGAGCTGGTCTTGGGAAAGTTTGGCGTAGCTTTCGCCTTCTGCACGAAGCGGTGAGGCCAATGACTCCATCGCCTCTTTGGCGCCGGCCAGTTGTTCTTCGGTCATGCCTGCGGGCATCGGTGTATTTAAGATTTCTTGGTCGATGTCGGCATAAGCGCGGGCCAGATCATTCAACAGCACCACTCGCACAGGAACGCTCGCGCCCGGGAGAACGGCCTTCACTTCCTCAGCGTATTTACCTAAAAGGCGCAAACGCAATTGGTAGAGATAACGGCTGTCGCCTTTGTAGAAACTCACGCGACGATGTTTTTGATCAGCAAGCTTCACGCGTTCGAACACGCCTTTCGCCCACGTGGCGCCGAGGTCTTCTTTAGAAGTCATGACAAGTTTTTTGGTTTGAGCATCGCCCCGGCCTTCAGACTCAAGATCCGCGGCAAGGCGACTCTTATCCGCTGCACTCCAAGGAAGCCCAAGAAGCTCAGTCGTCTTAATCTCAGAACCATGGCAAGCGGCGCGAACTGTTCCCGCTAATTCAGGCGACATTTTCTTGTGGGCCTTGATGCGCGCAAAAAGCTTGCGGAGCACGCGGGCCCGAGAAGCTTCATCCCCGGCAATTTGATAAAGCACGCTGATCTTGATCCACTCCACTTCAGCCTCTTGCACGGTCATGCGGGCCTCAAGCAGTTTGGCGGCTTCAGCGAAGCGACCCATGCGCTCGTACTCCACCGTGAGCGCTTCTTTATCACCTTGGCGCTCAAGGACTTGCACCAGGGTCGCTTGGTCTTTCAGTTTGATGGCGAGAACTTTAGCGTTGGCGCAGGACTTATCTGCGAACTCGCCGTTCTGACAGAAGCGATTAAACTCCGCCAAGGCCGCAGGTGTTTCTCCCAAGGTCGCGGCATGCTCAAAGCTCGCTTCGAGGCCAGCGCGCTTCATCTCTTTGAGATCATCTTTATAAGTTGAGTTCTGCAAAGCGGCCACACTGGTCCAAAGGGCGGCCTGGGTGGCGAGGTCTTGGTAGCGTTTTTGTTTGTTTAAAATATCCAAAGACAAGTGCTGAGACTGCACGGCCCATTTATCTGGATTGTCGGTCTTAAGAGCGAGCTTTTGAAACACACCTAAGGCATAAGTGTCTTCACCCATATCCAAAGCAGCTTTGCCTTCCACATAGCTCCACTCACGGGACTCGGCTTCATTGGAACTTGCGGCCAAGGCCCGGGCCTCTTCACGAATAACAACATTGTTTTTCAGTTTGGCGCCCAGGGCAGCGCGCTCTTGGCGGTAGCTGCGAACCAGCGCTGGATCTTTTTGCGTTTGAATCCACACAGCGAGACGTTGGATTTTAGCTTCATCATTGGTTTCAGCTGCGAGCCAGCCTGAGCGCATTTTTTCCACCACATCACTTTGTGGGAAGAGCGCTAAATGAGTATCCACCGCCTGCACGAGCTCAGGTCCGAACTGACCCGGGTTCGATTTTCTCTGGCCATCCAGTTGCACGACAAGGCGACGCAAAACTTGATCGATAAATTCACGTTGCTTGGGCTCAAGCTTGGAAATATTTGTGGTTTGTGTTTGCAGATAAGCGAGCATGGCGCGCATTTCATCAAAGCGCTTGAAGCCATAATACTCTTCTGACAAACGAGCGGCGCGCATCGCCTCTGGACGCTCCGCCTGGAGGCGAGTCATCACGAACACACCGGCGGCACTATTGCCTGCAGAGAAATAGGCTTCACCTAAACTCTCCACAAACTCAGGACGTTTTTCTTTTTTGGCAATGGCTTCGATTTTATTCAAAGCTTCAGCGCCGTTGTCCTGGGGAGTTGCGGCCAAGAACTGGATGTAGTCGAGCATGGCCTGCTCTTTCAGATTCTTTTGTGAGTCGTAGAGCGCGTTCGCCATTTCCGTTTGCGCGAGAGTGAGTTGATCCTTGCGGAAGTAGGCCCACGCCAAACGGAAACGAATGTAGCTGATGCCATCGGCGTCTTTCGCGTGGGGCATGGCCTTGAGATAGGCCGCTTGCGCTTGTGACCACTGTCCTTCTTCATCATAGATCTCTGCGATGCTGAGCATAGACTCACGCAGGATTTCAGCGCTGATACCCGTCGTTGCGGTCAATTTGCCAAAAGCCGCTAGGGCCTTGGTGTTTTGTCCCTGCATACGCATCAAGCGCGCGAGCTGGTATTCAATCTTATGCTTGAGTTCTGTTGAGGCCTGCGGCAAAGCCTCTGTGTAATAGCCCACTGCCTTGACTCGAAGGGCGTCCACTTCTGCGGCACTGCCCTTCCCGCTAGCGATAAGTTCTTTGTCATCTTTAACGGCTTTTTGAAAGCAAACATCGGCCAAACGGCGGGTGAGCACTGGGCGAGCAGGATCATTGTCCGGCAGTGAATTGCGCAGAATTTCCATCTCACGGATCAATACCGCATCGTTCGCATAAACGGCCGGGATCAAAAGGAGCGAGAGCAGTAACGTTTTGAGAAAAGTCATCACTACTGAACTCCCATGACCGCCAGTTGAATCACTTCAAATTGCTGACTGTTCAAGATCCCCATGAGACGGGCCACATCGGTGCTCGCCATATCACGGTCTGCTTGCAAATTAATTTCTCCAGGAAACGGTTTCCCTGGATTGTCTTTCGTCCACTTAGACTTGAGAGTCGTCAGCGCTTTAACGAAGGGGGCCGGTGTTTTGAAGATCTGATCAACTGTGCCGACGGAAATCTTATCGAGGTAAAGACCACTTTTCGCCACCGAGAGGACTGGCGCCACTTTCACTTCGGCACCACTCATGGAATCAGCGAGCTTAACGTCTTTAGCGATAAAAATTTCCGGTGACGATGAAAAGGTCTGCAACAAGAAACACACCAACATACTGAACATATCTACGAGAGACGTGAGCATCAATCCGACCATCAGCGCTTTCTTCGCTGTGCCGACTTTCTGCTTACGAGTCAGCAAGTGATGCTCGAAGCGTCCGGTGTGTAATGTATTGGCGGAAATACCCATACTACTTCTCCCCAGCGCTCGGCTTCACACCGATGTTGCTGATGCCGTTGAGGCGGAAGCCATCCAAAACCTTCACCATGTCACCGTGAATCACGTCAGCATGCGGAGCGACCAACACACTTTCGATTTTTCCGTTCTTCATAGCAGGAAGATTTTTGTAGGCGATGATTTTCTTTTGTAGTTCCAACACGAGTTCTGGCGTTGAAGCCGTTTTGATCTCAGAGCGGTTGAGCGTCTGTGTCCCTTTCTTAAGGATGACAGTCGCCACACCCGGCTTACCGAGGACCACATCTACAGCAGCCGTTTCAGTGGGGGCTCCACCGTCAGTGCCGTGAGACTGCTTCAAATCCATCGACGCGACCTGAATCCATACCGCGGAGATCAGCAGGAAGCAGACCAACGTTGAAAGAAGGTCGATGAACGGCGTGAGGTTAAGATCGCTGTTAAGCTCTCTTTTGGCCTTGAGGCTCACGACTAGTTCCCTTGTGTGAAGCTAGCAGCAACCGAATCACGACCTTTCACAGCCGAGGCTTTCGTATTCATGTTCTGAGATTCTGAACGGAACAAGAGATCGTGGAAGATCTTCGAGCTCTCTTCAGTCAACTCACCGACGATACGATCCGTGCGGTTTTGGTAAATCGCGTAAGCTACCAACGTAGGAATCGCAACGATCAAACCAAAAGCCGTGGTGTTCAAGGCTTCAGCGATACCTTGCCCGAGCATAAGAGAGCGCTCAGCAGGGTTGGCACTTGAGACAGATGTAAACGAGGCGATCAAACCTGTTACGGTACCAAGAAGACCAAGAAGAGTTGCAACGTTACCGTATACGGCCAAGAAGCCTGTGCGACGATCGATCGCACCGATCTCTTGTGTGAGGGCTTCGTCCATGCGCGCTTGCACTTCTTCATCACCGCCGCCGGCTTGGCGAACGTTAAGACCGGCGTTCACTACGCGGCCCATAGATGTATTGGGAGCTGCCATTTCAACATAAGCCTTCGCCTCGTTGAATTGGCCCAGAGAAATGAAAGTCAAAAGCTTGTTGCGAAGATCCGCAGGAGCTTGACGATAATTTTTGTAAAGAGCAAGTGCACGTTCGATGACGATACCGGTAGCAATAAAGCCCACCAGCAAAATGAAGTGCATGAAAATTCCACCGGCCTGATATGCATTAATTAGTGACATCTGTATTCCCTCCGTAGAAACACCGAAAAATAATTTGACTGTGAGATTCTTTCTAAAGCGAAACGCTTTTGACAGGAAAAAATAACTTACAATTCCACTCCGCGATTACCCGAGTGGAACACTTCTTCTGTGTGTTAAGATTTTTTTAGCGAGGATTGGAGGCCGGAATACGCTCTGAACGAAGGTCACTGCTCTTCTCAGTAGGGGCAAACTCCCACTCTCCGAGCCACACCTTTCCATTACTTTTCACGCTCAAAAGATAGTCTAAAGAGCGGCCAGGTGCTTCGATTTGCAGCAATGTCTCACCATCACCCGTCAGCAACGTGTAGCTTCCGTTGCTCGCCACACCTAACAACGTGTGGCCTTGGTAATCAACCGATTCAAACGACAAAAGTGTGCGTGACATGGGCACCTGCACGCTGTGACGAATCTTGTGTTGCTGATCGACAACTCGCAACACTCCTTCTTCATCAAGGGCGACCCACACCCCTTGCGGTGTTAACACGGGCGCGGTGGTGATGGCACTCTGGCCCACTTTCACAGAAACAAACTCGCTGTCACGCTGAACATGATAAAGCCGACCCTCTTCATTTCCGACCCACACACTCTCTGCTGTCACCGTCATAGGGCCCAGGGCCGATCCCGGCGAAAGACGCCACAGATGCTCGAGCTCGAGCTTGCGATTGAGTTCAACAAGAAAGCCGACATCAGTGGCGATGAAAATCGCCTGGGCCTGCACGCTCATCTCAGCTTCATGACGAGCTTCGCTGATCACCAGTTCACCCGTAGTTTTCAGATCATCATCCAGCTTCAAAACACGCACGTCTTGGTAGCGCACGCTGAGAACAACTAACTCGTCACCAAGAACAGCGATGTCCTTGAACCAAGTGTTGTCCTGGAATTGGCGCGATTTTTTGATGTGCCCTTGAGCATCAAGACCCAAGACACGACCATCTTGCGTGCCGACCCACACGAGGCCTTCCCACTCCACCCACGTACTTTGCGCAGAAACACTTTTAGCCATGGCCAAACGATCCGTGGAAGGAATCACTTGCTGCGAGAGCAAGGTGCGATCTTCCTTAAAAATGCTGAGACTGCCGTGGGCGCCGCCCTCGCAGAATGACCACCAAGCTCCAAAGCTTGTCTGGCGAGGTGTGGCACAACGGGCCTCGTGCTGGGGATTGGATTTCGCGATCCAGGTCTTTGGAAGACTGCGATGAACGGAAGACACATGTCTACCCTGGGGCGTCGTTGAACAACCCACCAAGAGCAAAAATATGAGAGTGACAAAAAATCCCTCTTTCCTCATAGTCAACTTATCGGTGAAAGAAGCCCGGAATTGACCGGGCGGGACAGTCAGGAGTTGCGGGTGAATCGTCCGGAAGAACAGGTCAGTGAAGCCTTTAATCTCAAGACCTATCTTGAGGCCCGCGAAGTCAGCCGCCAGATCGTGGAAGAGCTCGCTCATAGCCTCGCCCCGGGGATGGATGAAGTCGAGGCCCACCAGCTATGCAAAGAAATCCTCGCTCGCCATGGCGTCAGCAAGGTGTGGCATCCCAGTAAAATCCGCTTCGGGAAAAATACCCTGTGCACCTTCCGCGAGGAATCGGCGCCGGGAGTCCGCTTGGGCATGGGTGAACTTTACTATGTGGATCTCGGTCCTGTGGTGAAGGGCCATGAGGGTGACTACGGCGAGACTTATCGCTGCGGTGGTGGCTCTGATCCGCTGATTGCCGCCAGCCGTGAGATTTTCAAACTCACCGAAAAGGCCTGGCGTGAGAAAGGTCTCACCGGCGAAGAGCTCTACAAGATCGCCGATGCGGCGGCCAAGGAGCGAGGCTACAAGCTCGACATGCGCTCGGCCGGTCATCGCTGCGGTGATTTCCCTCACGCGATTTTTCATAAAGGTGGATTGAATAAATTCGACACCCATCCGGTGCCGGGATTATGGATTCTAGAAATTCATTTGGTGGATGAGGCGAGAGAAAGAGCGGCGTTTTTTGAGGATGTTTTAGGGTTGGAGGACTTGAAAGTTTAATCTTCCAAATCCTCCGGGGGGACGAGTTTAGATTTTTTATTCTTGGCGCGATCTAACGGTAACTGACCTCTTTTGGTAGAGGTACGGAACCAGCAGATTCACGAGCAGCAGAGCTGAGAGAATGAAGAACAGTGTTGTTTCTTGAGCGATCATGGGACATCTCCTTACATCCGTTAAGCATCCTGCCAGTTATTAAATGGGTGGTTCATCCTTGAACCGAGAGACGTATTTCCTTTTCCGTCTCCACTCTACTTCCGTGAGCCTTTAACTTTTAAAGCAACGTCTGAAACATCCTGTTTCGTCGGAGGTCTCTCATCCTAAGAGGCCCTCACCGTTCTTACCAAAGGGTAAAGCAGGAACCGTGCCAAGTGTGCCCTCCCCCTTAAGTACGTGAAGCTCCGTCGGGGCGAGGGCCAAGTGGTCCCAAAGGGTGGTGCCGAAAAGGGTTCACTACGCAAAATGCCCCTGCACTCTTGGCCCTACATATATAGAGATATTGCCGAGTTATTCGCTCACTTTGTGTTGGCCTCAAAAATGCTTACACCTACTTGTCACAACGGCCCGGCCTATGTGACCCTTAATTAAGCACGAACGAAGGATATCGATTGTGCGCCAACCACCAGGAGGGTGAACCATGGGCAAACCGCACTACTACCTTATGAAAAATAAGAAGATTCTTCGTCTCGAAGCCAATGAGCGCTGGGACGATTTGTCGTGGATCATGCGCTCTCACATTCTTGATCCCAACTCGAAAAAAATGAATCAAGAAGAGGCCAACTGGCGCGTGGCGATTTTCCGCGATGAAATTATGGAAGTCGGCGAGTACGTTGAGTACCTCCACTCTCCGCAGGCATTGGCCGACGCAGAAATGTGGGCGGAAGCGGTTTAAGACAAAATTAAATGCTCATAACTTAAAAGGGTCCTTTCGGGGACCCTTTTAAATTTGTTAAGATGAAGGACCCCCAGGAGTTTTTATGAGCAGCATGGACAACCCCATCCAATTTGCCGTGGTCCGCGAAGACCCGTTGATCGAAAAAGAATTAGTAGAAGCGCACAAGCCGAAGCACGCCTTGTTGATTGGTGGCGGTGGTTGCACGGCTTACACCCTAGCGACGCTCTTTCCTGAACTCAAACTCACATTGGTTGATCCTAATCCTGCTCAATTGCAGTTGATTGAACGTAAGGCCCAAGCGCTCCAGCGCTTAGGCATGGACCCGAGCATTGTGAATATCGGCAGTGAAACTCCTCAAGGACTGAACGCTTGCGGAAATTTCGAAACACTCTTTCGTTGCATGCGCGATCTGTGGCGCGCGCTGATTTTGCGCGGAGAAGAGCTCGAGCATATGTTTGATTCCGAAAAACGTCTCATGGCGGCGACGGAAACCTTGCTTACCCATCGTTACTGGCCGGTGTCTTTCGATCTCTTCTTCAGCGATGAAATGCTCACCACCATGTTTGGCCCGGCGGCCGTGCAACATGCGCCCAAAGGCAGCTACCCTAACTACTTCCGCGGCATGATTGAAAAAGGACTGAAAAGTCCGGGCGCTTTGGAAAACCCTTTCCTTCACCACGCCATGCTCGGTCATTATCTTGAAACCAAACGTGACGCCTGGCCTTTGTACTTGCAGCGTCCGCCGCGCGAGTTCCAAGCGGAGATGATCAACTCCTCTTTGCTCGAAGTCGCGAGCTTTGCGACCTATGATTTCGTGAACCTCTCTAACATCTTTGACTGGTCTCCCATTGAAGATGTGAAAAAAGTTGCCCAACGCTTGGATGCTGAACTGCCCACAGGTGCCGTGGTCATGTGGCGCCAGCTGAATAACGAGCAAGCCTTTGAGAAACATTTCAAAGTCGTGAAGTTCGATGAGGCACGAGGGCGTGAGCTTTTAGCGAAGGATCGTAGCCTCTTCTCGACAGGGCTTAAACTCGGGATCAAAGCCTAGACACACAGTTATTGGGCAATCCTTGATTTTTTGGGCGTTTGAAACAACGCCTAACCCATGGTTTTTGGTTGGCTAAACTTTCGCCGCTAGAATGCCGTCATGCCTCGTTTAAAAAAATCAGAGCTAAGCTCCCAGGAAATCGAAGAGTTCATTCCTACCGTGCGGTATTGGGCGCGCCACTACGCTCACCGGGCCCACCAGATTCTCGATTTCGAGGACCTCTTTGTGGTGGGCATGATGGGATTAATGGACGCCGCTCGCCGCTACAATCCCCAGCGAGATGTTCTCTTTAAAACCTACGCGGAGTTTCGCATCCGTGGTGAGATCATTGATGAGTTGCGCCGGCAAGATTGGCTGAGTCGCAGTGAGCGTCGCAAACAAAAAATCTACCGCAAGGCCCATCAAACCCTCGAACAGAATCTCGGGCGTGATCCCACTCGCCAAGAAGTCGCCAAGGTTTTGCCGTTTAAAAGTTTGGATCTCGATCGCATCCGCCAGTATGAAGACCACGACACTCTCCGTGCGTATAGCGAAGGAGAGTCGCAGGATTTAAGCGATGGTGTCGCTGATAAGATTCTTCAGCGTGATGAAGTCTATGAGTTGATGACGGCCTTGCCGGCCCTGCATCGCCTGGTGGTCGAGCGCCGCTACTTCGCCGATGCCTCCATCGCAGTGATCGCCCAAGAGATTGGCCTCTCTGAGGGGCGGGTGTCCCAGCTTCACGGCGAAGCTATTGAAATGCTGAGACTTGAGGCCAAGGACGATAAAGCCGCGTAGTCCACTCAAGCTTTTCCCCGGCCTGCCGATAAGTGACTCATGAAAAAATCAAAAATCTTGTTTGTGGTCACTCTTCTCTCACTCATCAGCACGGCGACTCATGCCGCTGAATCGCGCCGCGAGCTGCTGTGTGATCTAGAAGAAAAACTCTCCATCAAAGAAAGCCGCACCTACCGCGACAGTCTTCGTTGGGGCAGCACCATTGATAACTACGCCAATATCAAAGAGCGTGTGGATGCCCTGCAAGTTCAATCCCGCGCGGTGGTGAAGGCCAACTGTTTACAAGGCAAACCCAGCAGCGCGATCAGCGCTCAACTCACCACCTTGTGGACTCAGGGCTGTGCGCCCATCGTGAACCCAACATTGAATCCTGTGTGCATGCGTTTTCAAGCGCTCAATGACGGCACTAATGTGGCGAAACTCTCCACCGAAATTCCATCACTGGCCGAACTCATCAATGCCCAAGATTCTTCGGATTGCTCACCGGGTGTGTCTGACAGCTCGATTATCAAAGACCTGAACCGCACACCGTCGCAGATTCTGGAGAATGCTGCAGGTCGCCGCTAGTTTCTTTTCACCTTTTGTAACTTTTCACCTTCTTCATCCGTAGGTCTTCCAAAAGGAAGATCTATGTCATTTTTTAAAGCTGCTTTGATTTTTGCTCTCCTCCAGGCCAGTGCCTTCGCCGCCTGTGAGCCTCGCGTGCAAACCTTGAGTGGAGTGAAGGCCAAGTCCTACGCGCCCAAGGTCGTGGCCGGTAAAAAAGCCTCGGCGATTTTGATCTTACCTACCATCTTAGGCGAAAGCCGCGTGGAGCGTGGCTTCGCGAGCAGTCTGTGCCGCGCCGGTTTCCGTGCCCTCATCTTAGATGTGACCCAAGACACCACGGCCGAGTA
This sequence comes from Callophyllis flabellulata, assembly GCA_032270525.1. NCBI lineage: Eukaryota > Rhodophyta > Florideophyceae > Gigartinales > Kallymeniaceae > Callophyllis > Callophyllis flabellulata. Next base: position 145,560 of record JAUJPK010055547.1, on the reverse strand, counting down.
TGAAATTGAAAACCTCACCTCTCACGACGAGGCCTTCAATTACGCTCTCACCAGTGTGCAGGCGGTGATCGTGGGACTTAAAAACGATGCCACGCTGTCTGGAAAATTTGGTCTTTTGGGTGCAAGCCAAGGCGGACTCTTCTCGACATTTGTAGCGGGCCTAGAGCCGGCCATCAGTGCCAGCGTGATCATCGTCGGTGCGGGAAATCTTCCGGGAGTCCTGACCTATTCAGATCAAAAAAATGTGAAAGCGATCCGCGATGCCCGCAAAGCACGCCTAAATATTCGCACCAACGAAGAATACGAAGCGGCGTTGCAACAGGCGATCACCATCGACCCACTCGCCAACGCTCGTAACATTGCGCCAGATGCCGCTTACCTCTTTATCGCGACCCGCGACACCACTGTGCCTTCTAGATATCAGCTGGAACTTTCTCAAGTGATCAGTGGGGCCCGCGTGAGACAGATGGACACCAACCACGTGAACGGCATCATCCGCGCAGGTCAGACCTACGGCAAAGACATCATCAGTTACTTCGGTGAAAAGCTCTAGGGCCTTGACGCTGGAGCGCGCGCGCCCTCACTCCAATGGAGACTTTGTGTTAATGGATGGATTTCTTTTGCGACAGCTGTTCGATAAAGATCTGGCGATTGTTTCTGCCACACCCCCAAAAGCACCAGCTGTTGCAGAGGGCCTCGACCCTCAAGTACTCCAGCTGCTTTTGGCCGCCATTTCTGATTCACCAGATGACGCTCAAAACTCTTGGCCTGCCAAGACGCTGAAGCGGGATTGCGCCCATGAAGTGTGGTGAAGAGCGTATCCAAATGCTGCCACACCTGCGGCTGATCTAACCAAACCAGACGAGGCGCCGGCAGCGCCTTCACGAGGCGCAAGGCCACACTCAACTCTTTGGCCTCCATCACCCACTTCTCGATCTGCTGATTCGTGATCTGTTTTTTGAAGTGCGGCTCATCGAGCATATCCATGATGAAGCTCGGATCTTGTACTTTATTGGCAAGCACACTGAACTCTTCCGGTGACATTTGCGGCGCAAGTCCACCCATGAAACCATACTCCGTCAAACGGGCCTCAGCACTCTCACTAAAATGAAAACGCTGAAACGACACATGCCAGACACCTAGGGTGACTAACACCACCGCAAGTCCGCCAGCAAGCTGACCGCGGAAATAGTAGCGCGGGTGAAAGAGCGTGAAGGCGCGATTGAACATCCACACCACGTAACACACTTCCGTCACAAGAATAAAACTCAACAGCGGAATCAACCACTGGTTGGGATTCATGTACACAAGCCACGCAGAAAACGCCAGGCCCGCGGCCCAGGTCATCATCTGCTTATTTTTATCCGCTTTGCCTTTGCGCTCTTCGAGTTGGCGCAAATAATCTTTCAGCGCCACCGGTGAATACATGGTGATCAAGAAGAACAGGAGCACCACGGCCAACACCATCTGCTCTTTCGTGCCCGCCAGCGGTGACATGCCCTTGGTCAGCAGCATCCCCGCGCCTTTGCTCGCTCCCATTTCCGGCAACACTTGGTCGCTGGATTCTGGCGCCACCAGAATCATTACCACAAAGAAGCTCACCAGGACGATAGTGCTGCAAATCGCCTGACACAAAATCACCAGCGTCTGCGCAAACAAATGATAACGGACCAACGTCCGTTTATTAAAGGTAGCGAGCATCCACGGGATGTTCTCTTTGAATTGATGACGGTTCATGGTGGTGTAAAGCGCGAACATGTACACCATCGGTGCTAGCACCATGACTTCGGGAATACGCAGAAGGAAAATCAGCCCCATCACCGGCAAAGCGTAGAGATGGAATTTCCCAAGGAAACGTAAGTAAGGGACAAAGAAGAGACTAAGCAGCGTGCGCATCGCTCGCCTCCTCAGCATCAGTGTAGTGGTAGATAAAAATGTCCTCTAAGGTGATCTCGCGGCGATCGATGTAGAGTTCTTCAATCCCCAGCTGATCCGCGGTTTCTTTTTTCAACAAGAAATTCTCTGAGCCGTCCCCGTTCACACCCGCCCAGCGCAGATCCGTGCGTGTGAGCAAAGGATGAGTCGCCCCGTGTGGAAAACGCAGCTTCACAAAACCGCCGCGCACTTCATCGAGCTTGCCTTGAAGCTTCATCTTGCCGTTTTGCAACAACAACAAATGAGAGGTGTAGTACTGCAGCTCAGAAATAATATTCGTCGTCATCACCACTGTCTGGCCGGCCTGGCAAAAACGATGCAACAGTCCTAAGAAATAACGGCGGGCATAGACATCCATCACCGAGGTGATTTCATCCAACAGCAGCACTTCCGGTTTCGCCGCGAGAGCGAGCATCAAGTTGAACTGCATCTTTTGTCCGCGGGAATACTGATGGTAATGGGCGTTCATATCCAATCGACGATCCTTCACCATCTGACGGAAGAAGCCGTCATGCCAACGGGGAAAGAACTGGCGATAGCGCTCGACGAACTCGCCCATGGTGAGGCTCGATTCAATTTGAATATTCTCGTTGATGTAGAACATGTCGCGCTTATGGGGAATCTCCCAGCTCTGCGCCAGGGTGTCTTTGAAAAACACTTCACCGGAATCCGGAAACTCCGCTCCCGAGATCAAACGCAGCAGCGTACTTTTGCCGGAACCGTTGGCTCCGAGCAATGTGGTGAAGGTCCCTGGCTCAATAGCGAAACTGGGTCCCGCCAGAATGGTGCGGCCTTGGTATTTTTTTTGAATGTTCTGAACGCGAATAAGGGGCTTTGTCATGGGAGACATATCGGCTTACTAAGCAGCAAACCCAACACTCAAAGCATCGCGCTCAGGTACTAATATTTTTCGCTGCGCCCGCGTTTTTTGTCGCTGTCTTTTTTCTTAGAATTCAGCCGTTTAAGCACCGAGCTGTAGGTCGGCTTGGTGGCCTTCCTCTTCTTCGGCGCCCGCCAGACATTTTCCAGCATGCGCTCGAGACGATCAAAGCAGTCTTCGACGTTGTCTTTTTGCGTGCGGTTTTCTTGTGAGGTGATCTGTAATTCGTTTTCTTGGGTGATGAAACCACCGTAACGGGCGCGCAAGCGCTCCATCACATCGGCCGGAATGGCGGCGGTGTTGAGATCCCAGTGCAACGTTGCTTTGGAATTCACCTTGTTGACGTTCGGCCCGCCCGCCCCTGAGCTGCGAGAAAAGGAAAAACGACACTGCTCGCGCGGAACCCGTTTCATTCGCCCAACTCCAGCTCATCGTGGAATCGATTGCGCGAATGCAGCACCGACTTCACGAAGATGCGGAAGAACGCCATTAATTGGTCACGGACATGGGGTCCTTCCAACACAGCGAGGGCATGGGCGACGGCTTCGTAGGTCGAAACAAAGTGCGGCTGAGGGGCACGGCGAAGTTGGTATTCGCCGGTGATGCCGGCCGGGATTTTTACGGTCTGGATCGGAGTGAGCAACGGTTCGCGCTGATGAACTTTGCGCGCCTGGTGCCAATTTCCATCAGGGACAATGAGATGGTACGGGCCGGGATGCTTCGCTTTAAACGACTCATCGAGCTCCAGGGCATTCTCGTCTGGATAAAGAAAAAACGGCGTGCCAGGACGCTCAAGAATCGGTTCGATTTGCAACGGCTCGTTCAGTCGACCCCGCACGTCAAAATGCGTCGTGGCCGGCATCATCTCTTTGAGGAACGCCGCGGTGTTGCTCGTCAATTTCAGCTCGCGAATGTGCACAATCAGCGAGAGCGTGGATTTCACTTCGATCGGCTTGATGTGCACACAGAAACAGTACATTTCATGAATGCGGCAACGCGGACAGCGACGATGACGAGAATTACGACGAGTACTCATAATCCACTCTAGCATATTGCCGTTTTTAGCGTCTAGGAGCATCATGATTCTGAAAATCAAAGGAGAACACCATGGCCAGCGCACACGATTTTTCAGCAAAGAACATTCAAGGACAAGATGTGTCTTTGGGACAATACAAAGGCAAATATCTGCTGGTGGTGAACGTCGCTAGCAAATGCGGTTTCACTCCTCAGTACGAAGGCCTGGAGAAGATGTACGAGGAACTAAAGTCAAGCGTAGAAGTGTTAGGTTTTCCTTGCAATCAATTCGGCGCTCAAGAACCCGGTGACGAAAACGAAATCAAAAATTTCTGCTCCCTCACCTACAACGTCTCGTTCCCGATGTTCGCTAAAGTGGACGTGAACGGTGACAACGCTCATCCGTTTTACAAATTTCTCAAGGGCGAAAAGCCTGGAATTCTTGGAACTGAAGCGATCAAGTGGAACTTCACCAAGTTCTTGGTCGACCCTCAAGGCCAAGTTATCAAGCGCTACGCCCCCACTGACACTCCTGAGAAGATTAAGAACGACCTAAAGGCGCTTCTGTAAATTAAGGTTGGTCGGGGAAGATATTAAGATAGCTAGTCGGCAGGATTAGTGCAAAATAGCTAGTATGCTACGACACTCGGCGAACACATTGACTACTGCGCTTCTCGATCAGATGAGCGACGTCGCTTTCATCAAGGATCGCGCCCACCGCTATCTCTATGGGAATAATGCTCTCGCAGTGCTCTTGGGAAAGCCCCTGAGCGAGATTGTAGGCTTTGACGACACGGCCTTGTTCCCACCTGAGTTCAGTCAAAAATTCTGGGCCATGGATGACAAAGTTCTCGAAAGCGGCGAGCAAATCACCTTTGAAGAAGACGTCATCACAGCAAGTGGTGACATCATTCAGATGCTCACAAAAAAAATGCGCCTTGAAATCAATGGTGAATACTATCTCTTGGGTATCACCCGTGACGTCACTGAGTTTAACAAGACAGTGCATCTCAATCACATGAGTAAACTGTCGAGCGGTTTGGCCCACGAGCTCCTCACCCCACTCACGGTGATGGATTTTAATATTCAAAAAACCAAAGAGCTGATGGAGAAGAAAACCTTCGATCAGAAAGCCGCGGAAAATTTTTTAAATAAAATGCAGCTGGTGCAAAAACGTCTGACAGATACAGTGCAAGCGGTGCAGGCCTTTGCTGTGCAAGCGCGCGTGCAGAATCCGATGAAAAAAAATCTCACGGAACTTTGCGAAGAAGTGCGCGAACTCGTCACTCCACGCCTGAAGCTTCGTCGAGTCGAGCTCCAAGACTTCTCGGCTCCTCCCACGGAACTCCTCACCCGTGGAACACAAATCTCTCAGGTCCTGGTGAATCTTATTCATAACGCCGCCGACGCGGTGGCCCCGCTGGATGAACGCTGGGTACGACTCGAGTTCACTCGCCTTCCACAAGCGATCGAGATTCGCGTCATTGACTCGGGCCTTGGCATTCCTACCGAAGTCGCCAGCAAGTTGATGGAGCCATTTTTCACTACCAAAACCGGTGGCGAAGGCACGGGACTGGGCCTTTCACTGGCCGCCCGCATTGTGGCGGATCACCACGGCGAGCTCGTCTACGATGCTGCTGCTCCCCATACAACATTTGTCTTACGTTTGCCGCTCATCTCATAACCAAACCATTCTACTCAAGATCTTTTCTCCCTGAATGGCCACACAAGCTGAGGTACAATTCTTGCGACACTCACTTAAGGAGAACGCATGCTGTACCAAGGACAGGCCTTCCGAGTTGAAATGCTCAATGAGGGCATTATCAATGTGGTCTTTGATCTTAAAGACCAATCCGCCAACATCTTCAATGCTCTCGCACTCAAAGAGTTGCAAGACTCACTCGACGTCGTCAAAAAACAATCGGGCGTGAAGGGACTTTTGTTCTCTTCAGGTAAAGATGGTTTTGTCTTCGGCGCTGACATCACAGAATTCTTGGGTCACTTCAAAAAGACCGAAGAAGAAATGCGCGCGTGGCTTTTGCAAATCAACGCGACTTTCTCTGGCTTCGAAGATCTACCTTACCCTACTGTGGCGGCCATCAACGGTTTCGCGCTCGGTGGTGGCTTTGAAATCGCCCTCACCATGGATTACCGCATCGTCGGCTCAAAAGCCCAAGTGGGTTTGCCGGAAACAAAACTCGGCATCATCCCAGGTTGGGGCGGCACAGTTCGTCTTCCTCGTTTGATCGGCCCTGATCATGCGATTGAATGGGTGACCAGCGGAAAATACTATAAAGCCGACGAAGCCCTGAAGTTCCAAGCGGTGGATGGTGTTGTTGAGGATGCAAAAACGCGTGATGCCGCTATTACTTTCCTTCAACGTGCCATTGCCGGCACCATCAATTGGAAAGCACGTCGCGCGCAAAAGACCTCACCTCTTCGTCTGGATAAAATCGAAAGCATGATGAGCTTTGAAGGCTCAAAAGCTTTTGTTGCTGGTATGGCAGGCCCACACTACCCAGCTCCAGTTCAAGCAGTAGAGAGCATGCAACAAGGCGCGCGCAAGACGCGCGATGAAGCACTTGTGATCGAAGGCGGTATTTTTGCCAAGATGGCGAAGACGCCAACAGCAGAATGTTTGGTGCAAGTGTTCTTAGGCGATCAATACTTGAAGAAAGTCGCCAAAAAAGCCACCAAAGACACCGCACCGACAAAACATGCGGCCGTACTAGGCGCAGGGATCATGGGCGGCGGGATTGCGTATCAGTCAGCATCAAGTGGTGTTGGTGTTCACATGAAAGACATCAAAACTGAACAGCTTGATCTCGGTATGGGTGAAGCGTCTAAACTTTTGAACAAAATGGTCGAAATCAAAAAGATGACGCCAGAGAAAATGGCGAAGGTGATTTCTCAGATCACGCCGACACTTTCTTACGCCGACTTTAAGTCTTGTGACTTCGTGGTGGAAGCGGTTGTTGAAAATGAGAAAGTGAAGAAAGCCGTTCTCGCTGAAGCAGAAGCGGCTTTGCCAGAAGGCGCGGTCTTGGCGTCGAACACGTCGACCATTTCCATTACAAAACTCGCAGAAGGCGTGAAGCATCCGGAGAACTTCATCGGCATGCACTTCTTCAACCCGGTTCACCGTATGCCGCTGGTGGAAATTATCCGCGGTAAAAAATCATCGGACGCGGCCATCGCTCGCGGCGTGCAGTACGCCACACAGATGGGCAAAACGCCGATCGTGGTGAATGACTGCCCCGGCTTCTTGGTCAACCGCGTGCTCTTCCCTTACTTCAACGGCTTCCTCTTCCTTTTGGAAGACGGCGCTGACTTCCAAAAAGTCGACAAGGTCATGGAGAAATGGGGCTGGCCCATGGGACCTGCTTATCTCTTGGACGTCGTTGGTATTGATACCGGCCATCACGCTTCGGCGATTATGGCCGCAGAGTTCCCAGACCGCATGGGCTTCAAAGGCACCAACGCGCTTCAATCGATGTACGAGCAGAAACGCTTCGGGCAAAAAAACAACAAGGGCTTCTACGAGTACGAACTCGACAAGAAAGGCAAACCGAAGAAAGTCGTCACTGACGTCGCTTATGGTTTGATCAAGCCACTTGTTAAGCAAACAGTGACTTTGACTGACGAAGACATCGTTATGCGTATGATGCTGCCGATGTTGATCGAATCAGCGCGCTGCTTAGAAGAAAAAATTGTCGCCTCTCCGGTGGAAGTCGACATGGGACTTCTGTTGGGTCTTGGCTTCCCTCCGTTCCGCGCCGGTGTGTTCAAGTGGGCGGATATGGTGGGCCTCAATAAACTCGCAGAAGAAGCGAAGAAACATCAGCATCTCGGTAAACTCTACGAGTTCACACCCACGATGCTTGAGATGGCGAAAAACAATCAGAAATATCATGCTGGAGGTGCACAATGAGCACTAAAAACGTAGTTATCGTTGATGCTGTTCGCACGCCGATGGGCAAATCTAAAAACGGCGTATTCCGTAATGTGCGCGCTGAAGAACTTTCGGCCGCTCTTATGCGCGCGCTGATGGCACGCAACCCTTCTGTGAAGGCCGTGGAGATCGAAGACATCATCTGGGGCTGTGTTCAACAAACTCTTGAGCAGGGCTACAACGTCGCTCGCAACGCTCAACTCTTGACCGACATTCCTAAGACTGTTTCGGCTCAGACGGTAAATCGTCTGTGCGGGTCAAGCATGACCGCTCTTCATATGGCCGCTCAAGGCATTATGTCAGGCCAAGGCGAGATCTATCTCGTCGGTGGCGTTGAGCACATGGGCCACGTGCCGATGACTCACGGAGTGGACTTCAATCCCCAACTCGCCCACACAGTCGCTAAAGGCGCAGGCGCGATGGGGCTCACTGCAGAGTTACTAGGCCGCAGTCACGGCATCACCCGCCAACAACAAGACGAGTTCGCGAAAGAATCTCATCGCAAAGCGGCCGAAGCCCAAGCGAAGGGACTTTTCAACGACGAGATCGTGCCGGTCATGGGCCACGATGAAAACGGCATTCCTATGCTGATCACCTCTGATGAGGTTGTGCGTCCGGAAACCACCGTAGAAACTCTTGGCAAGCTCCCAGCGGTGTTTGATCCAAAGAATGGCACAGTGACCGCCGGCAACTCATCGGCCCTCTCTGATGGAGCCTCAGCGCTTTTGGTGATGAGTGAAGAAAAAGCCAAAGCCTTGGGTCTCAAACCACTGGCGCGCGTACTCGGTATGGCAGCGACAGGTTGTGAACCATCGATCATGGGTTACGGCCCGGTGGCCGCCTCACGCAAGGCCCTTGCCCAGGCAGGACTCAAGATCGAAGACATGGGTGTGATCGAATTGAACGAGGCCTTCGCCGCGCAATCATTGCCAGTGTTGAAAGACTTGGGCCTCATGGATTCAATGAGCAAAGTGAACCGTTACGGCGGCGCCATTGCTCTTGGCCATCCGTTGGGTTGTTCAGGTGCACGTATCACGGGCACACTGGCCCATCAGTTGAAACACACCAAATCCAAATACGGTTTGGCGACCATGTGTATTGGTCTAGGCCAAGGTGTCGCGACGGTGATTGAGAATCTACAATAGAGATTTCTATGAACGATAAACGCTCCCACTACGAAGCACTCATTACAAAAATGGCCAAGGCCAATCAGGACGAATACTACCTGGAAGCTTGCTGGCTCGCTTATGCGATAATGGAAGACCGACTACTTTCAGCTCTGAGAAATTCTGGCGGAGAAAACTATCGAAATGGAAAACCAATAAGGGGAATAGGGAAAAAGAGTCAAGAAATTAACTATCGTAAGAAGAAAGATGACCTACTAAAAGCTTATTTCTCCGACCATCTCATGGACAGAGTGTATGATTGGAAAGAAAGTCGCAACGATTTAGCTCATGCCATGGCCGATGGTTCAAAAACAATGAGTGAAATATACAAGGCAGCTTATTTGCTTTGTGAAAAGAGTGATCGATTGGTAAAAGACCTCGGGTCAGCAGCGATGCGTCTTAAAAAGCATAGAGACAAGGTTACGCCCCGGCCGTAGTTCATTAAAAAAAGCCCCTTTATGGGGCTTTTTTTAAAACTGTTTGCTTCGTTGGCTTCTTTATTCGAAAAGGTTCCAACACACCTTTTCAAATCAGAAATAATTAACCACCCTAGACCAATATCCACTGACTAAAAACCTACCTTATCGCATGGTACAGGGGTCGCCAAAACAACAACTTACGTTATTTCGTAACTTTTTATGGTATTATACCGATAGGAACGTGGTAAATGGGAAAGAGGAAGCCAGAGATCGATCGCGGAAGGATTGAGGAAGTGGCCCTTTCTAAGCCTATCCTTTTTAATGGAAACTCGATCACTGATGTGAGGATTGAGATTGATCACATCAACCATGGGATCAACAAAACGACTCACAAGCTGAACAAAACGAAGAGAACAAATTTTACGATCAATGATGCTGTTAGATTTCTTAGGGAGCTTCACGAAGAAGATATTGAGCCAGACGAAAGAAAGGGTCCTCTCGCAAAGTTTGCACTGAGAGTAAACTGCCCTGTCCAAGGCAAGTTTTATAAGAAAGAGTTCATTATTATTTTTGATACAAATGAGAATAAGAAGAACGAACTCCACGCGATCACAATAGTACCTGGGTGGTAAGTATGAGCTACACAAATGAAGAAATTCTAAAGCGGATTGAAAAAGCCAAAAAGAACAAGGCCAAACTCACACATATTACAGACAAGTCTGAACTCACACTTGATGACCGGCTCAAAATTTCTTTGTGTCGTCATTTCGTCCAGTACATCAACGAGAAGAAGATTAAGTCTGTTGAGCTATCGCAGCTGCTTAACATTCCCCCCTCGAGAGTATCTGAGATCGTTAATTACAAAATCAAGGCCCATTCAATTGAGCATCTTTTGATTTATCTCCAGCAACTATCCAAGCACTCTCCTCGAATCAGAGAGTATTTGAATCTACTTGGCGTCGCTGTCGAGGCCCCCCATATGAGCGCCTCGAGAACGAAAGAAATTTCTAGAAATATTAAAGATCTCTATTCTGAAGAGACTGATCGCGATCAAGCTTACGCGTAAAAATGCCTACTCTCTCTCCGCCAAATCCTTCCCTTCCATCCCACTCCAACTGCCCATCACGAAATTTTCCAAGTCCGTAGAGTTGGTCAAACCCGACCACGTGAACATCACCAAGTCTGCAGGTGGGTTGTAGTTCGGCTTTGATTCTGTTCCGTAGCAAGCCGCGACGATGAACTGGTACACTGACTTGGCTTTGTTTACGAACAAGTCATAGCCCACGCGTGCTTTGTTGTAGTCATAAAAGCCGCTGGTGTTGCCGTGGCCTGAGTACAGCACCACTGACGTGCCTTCGGTTTCGACGGCTTCTTTCACGTCCCCGGCATCGGCACGTACGTTCATGATCACGCGGAAGCCTTTGGCCGACAGGTAGCCCATGATGCGCCACAGTCGGGTGTATTCGTCTTTCGCCATATTGGTGTCGGACTCGTTGCTGCCCAGGCCCCAGAGAATCGCGAAATCGCCAGCTGGGTACTGTGCGCTCTTTTCACCCGAGGTGAAGGCGAAAGTATTTTCCGTGCGCACAAAGGAGCTCTCCATGATCTCTTGAACCAGTGCTGCGCCTTCAGCTTCAGACTGCGGAAGTACCACTTCTTGGGCGTCGTAGGCCGAGATGTTGAGGGACAACAAGAGGACGGATAAAGCAATGAGATGTTTCATGAGGGGGCTCCTGAGTTGGAAGAGCACCATACACGAATGACGGATTTTTAGAGTAAAGTGAGTAAACTTTTCAGACGGCGCGCTTGGCCGGCTTACGCTTAAAGATCTCTCTGAAGGCCGCCTCGATCTGCGGGCGGTAGGGCTTCAACTGGCGATCGAGGAAACGATCGAGTTGTGGGTTATCTGATTGGACGACTTGATGGCAGAAGAGATCGCTGGCACTGACGATCTCGCCTACAAGATTCGTGGCATGGCCCCCGATGTTGCTCTTCTTATCGTGGTGCTGGGCCACCGCCTGGATCACCACCTCATCGAAGATCCCCATGTCCTCGAGGATCTTGGCTCCGTCACGCGCATGACTGTTAAAGAGGTCCAAATCAGCGCCCGAGAGCATCAACGGAAGTTCCGCCGGAAAGTCCTTACGATCTTTGTAGATGGCCACGTCGTGCAAGAGGGCCGCGAGCCCCACCACTTTCACCGCCTTGGTAGATTCAAAGCCCAAGTGACTGGCCAGCAATCCCGCGATGACCGCCACAGCGGCACAGTGCTCGCTATCGGCGAGTTCATTGAGCATCTTAGCGTAGCCATTGCCCTCCATGCGCTGCTGGCGCAGGAAGCTGACGGAATGCTCGAGGAAGCGATCGGCGTAAAGCAAATTGTCGTCAGAGAGACCCACGCGTGTGAGCGCTTGGCTGACGTTGTCACCCAAGTGAGCAATCCGGCGGGCCGCATCGGGACGATGGCGCCGAATTCCCGAGGCCGCATTTTTTTCGCTCAGGTGCGTGTACTGATGATGCTCGGTTTTTTTGACCCACAAGGATTCGAATTTCTCAGCGTTGTACTTGCTCGCGAAGTCCGAATCGAAGGGATCGCCGGCATTGAGAATCTTCACATATTTATTCACGTTCAAACGCACGAACACATTAAAAAAGCATTTGTCCGTTAACAGGAAGTCATCGGTGGCAATGGGAATAAAATCATCGTCCGAGAGTTGCAACTCACTTTCTTTGGCTTCTTGGCTGGCCTGAATCCCTTCCCACTTGTGTTTATCTGGAAAGAGTTTTTTGAGCTGCTTGATCAGCGGGTCCATGTCCTTGGGCTGATCAATTTGCGCAGAAAAACCGAAATCTTGCAGCTTGGCACCTGTCATCCCCGTGCGAGAATTGTGTGCGAGTGCCACCAACGGGATCTCTAACTCAAGAGCATGGTATTGATTGGTGAATTCGATGATTTCAGCTTGCGTGAAGCTCAGAGAAATGAAAATCGCCCGGATTCGATTCTGCGGGTGCTTGAGGAGCTTAATCCCCTCGCGCGTGGTTTTCGAGATCAGCATATGATCTTTGAGCGCAACATCTCGGTACAACACATCTAAGAAGAAGGTGTCGCGCTCAATGATCAGAACATTTTCAAAAAACGATGACATAGATCCTAGAGATTTTGCTTCATGCGCTTACGAACAAGCTCTTCCATTTTTGACCCGAGGCCATATGGCACGGTCCAAGGACGATTCTTCGTGCTGGAAACGTGGCCGTAACCAAGCTTGTGGGTCCACTCGTGAAACAAGTTACGAGAGATCGAAGCGGTGTCGTACTTACTGTAGAACTTTGAGTTCACCCAGATACGTGGCGAGTTCGCGTAGGTGTAACCTACCGTGCTTCTCCAGCTGTAGTACCACGTGATGTCCATGTCCATCGTGCGATCCGGTGATGGGCGAAGTTTCTCTGCGCCTTCTAGAATCTGCTCGTAGATTTCTTCGTTGCTGTAGCCGTTATTCTCGAGGAAAGCCGTTTTGCCTTTGTTGTCTTTGAAGTTCAAGACGGCATCGCGGAACTCGGCCGACTCCACCACCGCCACGATCTGATCGAGGGCCTTGATGACTTTTTCTTTGTTGGTCTCATTAAAATCGCGAAAAACGACGTTGTGATAGAAGTTCTGGGTGGCATCCTGAGCGACGGCCTGGAATGCGATAAAGGCGAAGATCGCCGCAAACAGTGTTTTCATAAACCCTCCGGTCTAGTGAGTTGCTAGACTGATCGGTAGGGGCGAAAGGAGTCTTATTAACGAAGCTTTAGAGGGAAAAAGATGCCGTTTGAGGAATGGTAAAAGTCCTCAAACGGCGCGGGTTTTCTAGAGATTGCCGGCCATGTCGATATATTTCTGACGACGTGACTCGGGCTGGACGAATTGAAGCAGGTACTCCGCCATCTGACGTTTTTTGATGGCATCCGGTGTTTGTGCGCCTGCCGGAGGCATGCGACGTGCCGCCATGGTGTCTGGATTCAAGAACGCATTCAACGCCATCTCTGCAGTGGCCGGCGTTAATCCCGTCTGACCGTTGCCAGGATTGTACGCGCGTGTGTTCGCACTACCGTCTGACATGTTCATAAACGCCAGGCCGCCTTTGGCATCCTGAGTGGAATGACAACCACCACACTGACGGTTAAACGTTTGCTGAGGAGTATCTTGCTGTACTTCGGCCACAGTCACTTGCGTTTCGGGGCGACCATTGGCCGTCCAAGCTTCTGGACAGTAAGACTGAAGCTGCTCTTTGCTCATGCCCAAGAGCTCTTCGCTGTAGAGATCAGCTGGCGTCCCTACTAAGGTGACAGAACCTTCATAGCGAGGACCTTGGCGTGTCAGTTCATCACGACGCAAAGGAGTATCTGCAAAACGTGCACGCATCTGATCCCATTTCTGATCGACGAGTTGCATACAGGCATCACGATTGAGCCACGGAGTGATTCTTAAAGAATCACGCATGCGCAAAGCACCGCCTTGCCCACAGATGTCTTGCCACAAATAAGCGATCGCCAAAGCCGCAAATGAGCTAGCGGCATCAGGAGAACAGCCCACCGCTGGATCGATTAAGCGCACTTGATCCGCTGTCAGCGTTTTACCATTATTAGGATTAAACACATCAATTGAGTAGCGGCCATCACTGGTGTCGGTGATGGCGATGACAGTGCCGTCACGACGGAAACGTGGATAGTATGTCCCTGTCCCTTCATCAGTATTCACGCCGAGACGCTGGATGCCGTTCATCTCCCAACTTTCATTGGCAGCACCGGCGTTTTGCACATCCAGCTCCATCACGTAGGTATCTTTGGCAATACCGCCGCTAATATCAGCGAACCAGCCGACGTTAGTGCCCGATTGATCCACATGAAAAGCGAGGCGACGAGGATTGCTGCCAAAGTCAAAACTCACCTTACCGGTTGGCACACCGAGATCGGACACCAAGTTACATGGTCCCCCGTCGATGTCCACGCGATAAATCTGAGTGGAGCGCGTCTGCGGATTCAGCACCGAAAGATACTGGCCATCGGACGAGATCATCGGTGTGTGGGCCTCGCCGATGTTGTCACAGAGAATCCCTCTTTTGACCGTTTTCATGGTGTTTGTCTGGTGATCCACTTCCGCCACGAAGAAAGACAAGTCCTCATTCGGACCGCCTTGCATCGAATCGGAAATGTAGAGGTAGCTCGATTTCTGCGCACTCTCCTGCAACGTTCCGACGGACTGATACGCGGAGCCTGCTCCTTGCCCCGTCCCGATCTTATTCTTATCCTCATCACTCATGTCTTTTACCCCGCGTTTGAGTCCATCGCGGAAGGCATCAGCATCGTAGAAATTTCCTGGCGGCACCGTCACGTAGCGACCATCAGGCGTGAACACCGGATCATACTGACCGGGCACTTGAATGGATTTCGGAGGCGACCCCGAGTGCATGTCGTAGATGAAGTTACCGTTACCGATCACGCCCACGTAGCGACCATCGGGATCGGCGCTGATGAAAAAGTTCGGTGCTTGATCAAGACCAAAACTCTGGATCGGTTTATTGGCATCCACTTGGCACATCTCTTGTTGCGCCCAGGCTGCGGTTGAGAGTAGTAGCAATCCCAAAGTCAGAGTACGTTTCATAGTGACTCCTTCTTCAGCCACTGCTCGAAGCGAGCGGCCCTCTCATGCCCGGGCCTTGCCCAGCGATGGAGTTGACCATTTTTCCAAACCAACAATGATGGATCGTGCAATGAAATCCCACGCATGACGAGCTCAACAGAGCTGTGCATTTTCGTGTCTGAACTCTTCACCTTCCCGCTTTGCACCAGCTCATCAATCGACTGCTTACTCGCGCGCGGGCTCACCAATACAGTGAGTGGAATATTCATTTTTTTAGCGGCGGCCTTGATCTCGGCAATGCCTTCAACCGACCAGCGCATATTGGGTGACCACGTGTAGATCATCCCTTTTTCTTTGTGGTCTCTGAGTTTTGCCAGCAAGTCTTGATCGGTGAAACGATCCTTGAAAATGCCCGGATTCGGATGAGTGCTCACCGTCAGCTTCGGCTTACATGTTTGATCGAACGTGACTTCGCCAAAAGACAAGGCCTGCAACAGGGCCAAACGAGGCTCTGTACCTTTCACATCGACTCGAATCCACTGAGCAAATTTACGAGTCGGCGTTTCAAGACGAACTTGATCATTGCCGCCCGAGGCCTGCTTCACCCACTCCCCTGTCATTTGCCAGTCACTTAGTTGCTTTTGCATCTGTGGTTTACAGCGCACATTCTCCAAAATCTGACGTGGCGTTTGATCCAGCAACAGATTAGGATTCGCGGCATGGGCCTGCGCCAGGAGGGCCAATCCAAGACTGAAAAAGAATTTACTGTTGAGATGCACTGCTGCCTCCTGAACCATTCGTTGCACCGTTGGCCGGTTCGTCTGCTCCGTCGGAATCAACAACCGCCGGTGGTGGCACCGCACGCGGAGGGGGAATATCACAATCTTTCAAAAGCCACTCGCGCGTCTCTTCCTCTGAAGCGCGACCAGGAGTCAGCGCCGGATTGTTGGATGCCACGGCCGTGTTTTCTAATCTCATCTCACTCAGAGCTGCGAGGTAGCGAGTGTGATCGGCGGAAGATAAATAAGGTGAGCCATTAAGCGCGATGTTGTCGCGCAACCAATCAAGGGTGCGACGAGTATGATCAAAGCTCGACGGACTTGAACCACCGTAGACATCCATCATCAATTTCTGACGGGCCTCTTCGGGAATATTCAGGGGAATGTTCTTGAGATACTGCAAGGCCTCATCGCGCGAAGAAAGCGTCGTCGGTGTCATGCTCAAGTCATCCACGAGCTTGTGTCTAAAGTTACTGGCCGCCGTCATCACCGTCAGTGCACCTCGACTAACCGCTGGATCACCGGTGTAACCGTTGTGACAACGAACACAACCATCGGTTTGTCCCAGCGCCGGGCCATAGGCATCCATGTCGAGTCCTTGCCAGTTAAGACGTTTGTACGCTTGCATAGAAGCGTTCATCGCCTCGATCACAGGAGCATCTTTTGCGTTGTATGAGCCAGGCGCTGGAGAAATTTCACGCATGCCATTGGGGTGACAGGTGATGCAGCTATCCATGTTGCCGCCACTGCCGTGCGCTCCGCTGGAGCGTGGCTGCGGATCGGTGCCGCTGGTGTTCCGCCAAAATTGGTTGAAAGAAATTTGTTTGGTTTCCGTGTTCACGGCGATGGCGTCGACCAGCTGCTCGGGACGCGTCGGATCGTTCAATTCACCTATCGTAAATTGGATCCAGCGCTCATAGGGTTTGCCCGGAATCTTAAACAGGACACGCATGTAGGATTTGCTTGGTCCCGGGTTGCCCACGGTTCGCGAACGATAGGAGACGGCCTGCCATCCTTTCTGTGCGGCGACTTCGCGCCAGTTGGAAGGAAGTCCATTCGACAGCTCTGGTGGGAGCGTCTTCAGGATTGACGGCAGCTGCGCTTGATAATCTTGATCGCTCATCTCCATGCCTTGCGACGCAAGCCCAGAGATACTGCGACGACGAGCATTCATCTCCGCTAGCCGATTCGCACTGGAAAAACACGCGGCCATGCCGGTGAGCTGGAGATTCAATTCACAATTGGCCACCGCCTCTCGAAAGCTCGCAAGTCGTTGGTTGGCATCGGGATTGGTCCCCATGGCGACCGCACGACTGAAGGCGGGAAATCCCGTGGCAAACTCTTGCATGTAGTTGAGCATGCTCTCGCGCGATCCCAGTGAACAGGATTCCGCTTGCACGTCAGGAATCCCAACGAAAGAAGCCGTCAGTAAAACACCGAATAATATTTTGCGCATAGGTGACTCTCCCCACGTAAATTATAGAGGAGGATATGCCCGACTAGCGGTGTAGGAAAAAACTGCCCTAGAAAGATGAACGGGGTTTAATCAGGATATTCCCGACAAAAACACCAATGACTAAAGAAAACGCCAAGGTCAGCGTACTAAACGCCGTATCGAGACCCATCACCACGTCTCTTCCATAGAGATAAGACAGCCCCCGATAACCCATGGAGCCTGGGACGAGTAATATCAGACCAGGAAACTGGAAAATAGAACTCGGGCGCAAACGTGCCCGGGCAAAAATATTCGCCCCCGCCCCCACACCCAAACCACCGAGAAAGAGACCCATCTCTGGCCCAAAATGGGCCGTGCCTACTTTTGAAAGCGCATATCCAAACACGCCGGCCAGCGTAATCCACTTGGCCTCGCGCCACTCCGCTTTGAAAATCACCGTGGACATGGCGGCGGTCACAGGAACTGTGATGACAATGACCCAGCTGGGTATCGGAGCAAAGGTATAGGCTAATCCGTTCACACTAATCAAAGCGGCGATCTTACTGCCGACAAAAACTCCGAAAGCGAGTTTCAGCAGAATCATAAATCCGCCCATCAACCGGGAGGTCCCCGAGGTCAGGTTTTGCGTAGCGATCTCGGCGATGGAAATGGTGATGTTGAGACCGGGAATAAACATAATCAATGAAGCCAAAATCACAACGCTGACATTGATGTCCGGTGAAACTTTCGCGAAGAGCGTCGCGAGCAGCGTCGCCACCAAGGCCATGAAGGCTTCGTACAATTGAGAGACCAGACCGAAATGTTTCGGCAGAGACAAAATCCCAATGAGCGCGCCCACGATCAGCGAGGTGAGCAAATCGCCCCATGTACCGCCGAACAAGGTCATCATCCCACCGGAGGTGAGACTGAAACACAGCACGGTGATCCAGCTCGGGAATCTTTCACTGCTATTGAAAATTTCTTCTAAGCGCTGACTGCCCTCTTCTACGCCGAGACGATGGCGGATCACATCTTGCGCCACTTGATCGACTTTCGTCAGGCGTCCCAGGTTGATGCCGCTGGGTTCAACACGCGCAATCCGCGTGACTTCTTCGTCGAGAAAACGAAAGGAACAGAAAATCGCCGTTGGGATAGAAACGAAAGAGCCCTTCAAACCTAGACGTTCACAGAGTGCGTTCATGGCCGCCTCCAGTGAGTGGGCCGGGGCCCCCACTGAATGCATGCCACGTCCGAACTGCACGATGAACTTTATTCGTTGCAGGTACTCTTCACGCAGCACCTACTGGCCTTGGTGCGTTTGGCGAATGTCTGAAAGCATTCTTTCAATCATCAAACTCGAAAGGCGATTGAGATTACGACGCATAGGAACCACAACGTTTTCGCGTGCTTTGTTAGTCGTCTCTTCATTTTCCGGCACGCTAATAGTCACCGGAAAACTGGCGTTCACATGGTAGCTCGCGAGCGGCACGTTGAGTTTCGGCAAATTGGTTTTACCCAACGCTTCGCCCACTTGATGGTAACGGCCCCACGGGTACAGCACACTGGCCTGGGCGCGCACTTTCATTTCTTCTGGAATCACTTCTTGAGAACGCTTGTCGACACCTCCACGACGCCACTCGGCCCCGAGGAAAACCACTACCACGGCATCGACCTCAAGCTCTTTGGCAAGATCGTTCACCCAATGATGTTGATGTTGCGATGGCTTCGCGCCCCCCAACAAGTCAATCGCTGGAACCAGCAACAAACCGACGTCACGATAGTTGGCCGGTTGAAGCAAAGACTCTTCCGGAATTTTCTGTCCCGGCTGACGCCAGAAAAGTTCTTCTTCATTCAGATAGCTTGGGCGCTTGATAATATAGTCGGGCACAGTGAAGCCACCGCTGGCAAAGACCTTGGAGGCTTTAATTTTTTTAGGGCCCACCCATGTTACCGTTTCATTAGAGATGCGCTGCAACTCATTTTTAAAGTACTCCCACAGCTGTTCGGTGAGAATTTGTTTTCCTTTCGCACTCAAGTAGACGTTGCGATCTGTCGCGAGGCCTGAGCGTGAAGGTTGTAATTCGGTTTCAAAAACCACCAGAGCGGCACGACGAATTTGGCCGGCGGGATGTTTACGGAAGTCGTCTAACTTAACGCCATCTGGATCACGCGTCTCACGCTTCACAACTGTTTGTGCATAAGTGGTGATGTCTTGCGGGCCCAGGCTTTCAAAAACGGCTGGATCAAAACTGGCCTGGCCACCATCTGTGGTGACTTTATGAGCACACGAGGCCACAAGCAAAAGACAAAAGAGATATTTCATGTGTCGACATCCAGGTTAGAGAGGTGCTGCCATTGTACGCGGACCCCGTCTGAAAACTCCAGACAAGGAGTGGGAGAAAGAAAAATCTTGCGCAGTTTGACTCGGCGCCCCTCTGAGTCTACCCCCTTATAACGCAACAGAGTCTCATGACGGCGCCAGTCGGCCCACTGTCGGTAGGGTAAATCTTCAGGTAAACGGCGCAAGCCCAAGGTCACTTTTGACCATTCAATTTGTCGCGGGGGATGTTGGCCCTGCAAGGTTTGCGGATTATGCCACGCCAGCCCCAGTGTCTCCATGGTCCATTTCTCATTGTTCTCTTCCACCACCAACTCCCAGTGGCGCTGAAAAGATTTTCCTAACAGATAACCGAGCGGAGAAGGGTGCAGCGCTAATTCATTGGGCAACAATCCTGTGCGTCCTTCCCACGCATCTTCAAGGGAGAGCACCGGATGATCCGGGCGCGTGCGATAAACTTGTAACCACGGATCATGACGCTGGGACTGTAAAGCAAAACGTGTCGCCGTCGGTGCAAGCCACCACGCCTCCCATTGCAAGCGCGGCTTTAAATCACCGTGGGACTCCACCACCACAATCCACGCCGGAGTTGAACGGCGCTTGAGTTTTGCCAACAGCGCATCTAACTGCGGGCCGGTAGCAAGATAGATAAAATACACATCGGCCTCGGGCAGCTTCTGGGATGGAGAAGCAAAATCCCCTTCAATCCAATAAGTATGCGGCGCAGGCAAACTGCGGGCCGCACTGCGTGCTTCTTCGAGGCGCTCAGGAACTAATTCCACACCGTGGGCCTCGCCGTCCTCGAACAGCCACGCCCACAATAAACACGTGCGTCCAATGCCACAGCCCACATCACACCAACGACGCGCTCCCTGCTGATAAAGCCAGGGCATGACTTCCAAGAGATCATGATAAGAGGTGTAGAGCGCCTCGGCGGTGACACCCTTGAGATACAAGACGTCAGCACCTTCGCGCTCGACATCGGTGATGGGACGTAATTGAAAAAACTGGTCCAGCGCCTTCAGGTTTTGCTGACGCAAAAAGAGCAGCTTTTGTGGCAACGTTTTCATGCGTCACAACGCTATCAGATGTGGCACAATAGTGGCCATGAAATGGATGTGGTTCCTCCTCCTCTATTCTTGGACTCTCGCAGCGCAAACCGTCACGGTGGCCGTCATTGATACGGGTTTTGATTTGGATAACGAAGTCTTGCGGCCCCGTCTCAAATTAGGCGAGACCGACGAAGAAGGCGCTATCGCCCTGCCCGGTTTTGCGGGCTGGGACTTTAACAACAACGCTCATCTTAAATCGTCTCTCTTGGAAGGCGTGACGCTCCAGGAAGTGTTGTTCTATCGCACCCTGCGCGCCAAGCTGCACCAACAAGGTCTTGCGCCGAGCGAGCGTGAATGGCTTGAACGCAAAAAAACCGATCCGCTTTTCAAAGAACAGCTTCGTCTTTTCAAGAACCAATCCCATGGCACCATGGTGACGGGCATCTTACTTTCCGAGGGCGAAGGCATTGAGGTTTTTCCGGTGCGCGGTCTGGGCATTGATGTGCCCACCTTGGTGGTGGATGAAACCACCCAGGTGAAATTATCACCGATTCAAAAACATTCGGAGGCCGAATTTCGCCGCCAGGTCAGCCTCTCCGAAGAGCGCATCATCCGCAAAATGCGCAAAATGTTGGCGTGGATTAATCTGCATAACATTCGTGTGGTCAATGCCTCTTACGGTGTGACGGAGAAGCATATTCAGCGTCGCTTTGCGGAGTGGTACAAAGAGATCACGGGACTCGAACTTGATGAGATCAAGCTCAAAGAGATTGTTGATTCTTATTTTGCCTCAATCTATAAACGTGCCGATCGCATTCTGGCCCGCTACCCTCAGACTCTGTTTATTTTTTCTGCCGGAAATTCTGGCCAGAACAACGATCAGCACCACCACTTCCCGTCTCGTATTCGCCGATCTCACGTCATCAGCGTGGCGGCTTTGAACGGTGATTACCTCGCGAGTTTTTCAAACTGGGGTGAGATGACTGTGGATGTCGGTGCTCCAGGTGTCGGCGTGATGTCGATTATTCCCACGGTGTATGCACAACAAACCGGGCTGGCACAGACGCCGGCCAGTGGCACCAGCATGGCAGCACCTCACGTGGCGAACCTGGCGGCCCGCTGTCTGCAGATCAATAAAGAACTCACAGGAGCAGAACTCAAAAGAATTTTGTTAGAAACCGGTGATGAACTGGTGTCGCTGTTAGGGAAAACCACCAGCGGCCGTGGCGTCAATACCGATCGTGCCTTGAAGGCCGCTCAGTTATCCAAAGAGCTGCCGCTCGATGAGGCCATTCGTCTGGCGTTAAGTCCGCTTACTCCCAGCTCAACGTCTTCTTTAGTGCCGGATCGAGTGACAAAAACACCGGACACGTCAGCGCCGCTTGCTCCAACACCGACTTCTGTTCCGCAGACAGAACTTGTCCCCCCCACGACACCTTCACCTTGATCTCGGCGACTTTTCGTGGACTCGGCTGCATGATTTTTTCCACTTCGCAGCGAGTGCCGGCGATATCAAGCTCAAGGCCCCGGGCCTTGATGCCCATAATGGTGAGCATGCAGCTCGCTAGAGATGTGGCGAGGAGATCGGTGGGTGAAAAGGCCTGCCCTTCACCGTTGTTGTCTTTGGGTGCGTCGGTTAAAAGCTGAGCACCAGAATCTAAGTGCAACGCACGTGTGCGCAACTTACCTTGATACTCGACATGCATGATGGTCATAAAAATCCTTTGAAGACAGCATGACCTGTCTCCAAAGGATGTGTCAAAGTCAGTTCACCAAGATTTTGCGAGTCACCACTTCTGTCTTAGGAACGGTGATATCTAAAACCCCATCCGTGAACTTCGCCGTAATGTTCTGCTCATCGATTCCATCCGGTAGAGCAAAAGCGCGGTGGAACTTCCCGAAGCGCCGTTCTTGGCGCAGCACTTTGTCTTTCTCATCACGGGCCTTGAAGGTGCGCGTCCCGCTGACATGAAGTTGCCGATCCTTAATCTCAAGCTCGATATCTTCTTTACGGAAACCAGGTACATCAAGGCTCAATGTTAGAGCACCAACGCTGTCCACTATTTCGCAGGCCGGCACAAGGTTGTCGCGTGTGCCAAAAAAATGATTCAAGTCTGGTTGTCTTAATTCGAACTGCAGCATAAATCCTCCTCGAAGTTTTACGTCCTAGACACAAGATGGGCGTGGTCTTTTTAGCGTCAAGGGTGTCTAGCTTTTGCCTCAAAATCATGGGAAAATTCTTCACGCATCGACCTTATGAGGAGCTTTAAAGTGGTTAAGAAAACGAAGAAAAAAGTTGTGAAGAAAAAATCAACAGTGAAGACAAAAAAAGTCACTCCTGATCAGCAGGCCATTGAAACCCTCGTCGAACTCATTCGTGTGACCAGCACCGTGATACCCAACGATGTGGACCGCGCGATTGAAAAAGCCAAGGGCGTTGAGAAGCCCAACACCACCGCGTCTTATGCCATGGATATTATCTCTGATAACATCGGCCTTGCTAAAACCAAAAGCCAACCGCTGTGCCAAGACACCGGCACCGTCGTGTTCTACATTTACCATCCGCCAGGTTTTCATCAGACACCTTTCATTAAGCAAATCCATAAGGCCGTGACCGCCGCGACCAAGAAAGGCTACTTGCGCGAGAACTCAGTGAACTCACTCACGGGTGAGAACGCCGGAACCAATCTCGGCGCGGGCCACCCGTCGATTCACTTCGTCGAACACTCGGCGAAAACCCTTGAAGTGAAACTCATGCTCAAGGGTGGCGGCTGCGAAAACGTCTCCACTCAGTATTCACTTCCAGACACAGGTTTGAGTGCCGGCCGTGATCTGGATGGTGTTCGCAAAGTCGTGCTAGATGCCGTCGTGAAAGCGCAAGGCAAAGGCTGCGGGCCCGGAGTCCTCGGTGTGTGCATCGGCGGCGATCGCGCCGACTCTCATGCTCACGCCAAAAAACAACTCTTCCGCAAAATGGGTGAACGCTCAAAAATTAAAGAGCTCGCCGCACTCGAAGTAGAAATCGTCGACACCTGCAACAAGCTGGGCATCGGGCCCATGGGCTTTGGTGGCACCACGACCATCCTTGAATGCTTGATGGACCATCGCAACCGCGTGCCAGCTTCATTCATCGTCTCAGTCAGCTACATGTGCTGGGCCTTCCGTCGCCAAGGCGCGGTCATCGATACGAAAACTATGAAACTCAAAAAATGGTTGTACTAATATGATCGAACTTAACTACCCCTTCTCTCGTGACGAAGTTCGCAAACTCAAAGTCGGCGACATGGTGTTGATCACCGGCAAGCTCTTCACCGGCCGCGATGCGGTTCATAAGTACTTGCACGAAGGCCACCCGAGCCCCGTGAATCTACAAAACCAAATCATCTATCACTGCGGCCCCGTGGTGATGAAAGACAAACACGGCAAATACACCGTGACGGCCGCAGGACCAACTACGTCGATTCGTGAAGAACCGTACCAGTGGCAAGTCATGCGCGATCACGGCATCGTCGGTGTCATCGGCAAAGGGGGCATGGGCCCTAAGACTCTTGAAGCGTGCAAGCAGTACGGCGCGGTTTATTTCCACGCCATCGGTGGGGCGGCGCAAGTTCTCGCAGAACGAATCAAATCCGTGGATGGCGTTTATCTCGAGGAGTTCGGCTCACCGGAAGCCATCTGGGAATTGTCAGTCGACAAGTTCCCTGTTGTGGTGACCATGGACTCTCATGGTGGGTCACTTCATAAAGTCGTTGAAGAGGCGTCTAAGGAAAACCTTAAACACCTCATCTAAGAATATTATTTATTTGGATTGAGGAGACCTAACCCGTCTCCTCCACTTTCAAAGGTCCATGTGGCCGGTCGTGCAGGTACCTCTCCTCGCAAGATCTGTTCCAACGGATTCATCAAGAATTTGATTGCGCCATGGACTTTCCGACGCGGTCACGAGATCACTCTTCTCATCCAGCTCTTGAGGATAGATCACCCCCGAGAAAGGCGTCGCCGTGAGATCCCCCACCATATCCACGGTGGAATCTGCAAAACTTTGCACGATGCGGACCGCTGCTGGGACTGTATGAGTCGAGCTTCCTAGTTGGAATTATCCGCGAGCGGCCCCAAAACGAACGGAATTGGCGTCGTTACCCAGTGCTTTTACATCGTTGTCGATGCGTTGGGCATTCTCACGATCGAGCAATTCGAAACAACGGTGGGCTTCTTTCAAGCGATCCCATGCGGTGTTGCCTCGCTGGGCCGCTGCTGCTCTCAAGGCATTCTTGGCCTCATCTTGGGTGCGGCCAGCGCCGAAGTACACGCGCGGCTCGCCGGTGTGATCAGGAGCATTGCCGAATTTCGGATCAATCGCCACACATTCATAAGTTGATTTGAGATTTTCGCGCACAAAGCGTGCAAGCTCCTGACTCTTCCCTTGCAAAATTCCCACGGAAGCGCGGCCTTCATCAACCGAAGCCGCTGTTGAGGCCAAGGCCTCTTGCAATTTTGTATTCTGGGCCGAGCAAGCATTCAAACGCTGTGCACGCTCTTGGTTGGCACGAGGACTGCTAATCATGCGCTCGTTCTCGCGGCTGATATCACTTAAGCGACGGACTTCCCCATTGCTATTGATCAACTGATCATTGCAGGATTGAAGACTCGCCTGAAGAGGGCCCAGTTGCGCACAAAAATCTTGTGCGTGAGCTGAACCGGCGATCATAAGAGCTATCATCAAAAAGTTTTTCATAAAAATTCCTTTATATTAGTTCAGTGGGCGGCAGTCGATCTTGGCCTTCAGATCGTCATTCTTGCCGCAGCCATTGTCTTCGCTCCCAGGACAAGTCTTCATCGCTGCTTCAAGTGCGCGCGCAGGTGTTTCACCGCGACCGACATAACGGCCGGTGCCACTGCGCCAGAAACTGCGATGACCTACATCTGACATGACACATTCCCACTGGGTAGCGAATTTCAAAGCGGCCTGATGTGAGTTGAGGGTCTGCGCCACTTGGGCCTTCACGGCATTAAAAGCCTCGCGCTGTTTTTCCAAACGGCCGCGGGTGTCCTGCAAAGCGATTTCAAACTTCGACGTTTCGTTCGCACAGGCCTGAATCGGTGCTTCGAGAGAAGCCAGGCGATCTTGCTGGTGCTGAATATCAAGTTGGGTCCGGTTGAGCTGGCGCAACACCAGCTTCAACTCATCTTCACAACGCAACAGCTGACGTTGGGTCGGCAGCAGGCCCGCTGAACATTCTTGCTGGCGACGGAATTCTTCCGCACGGCGGGCCTCTTCGGCACGACGAGCTTCCTCAGCTGCGCGACGGGCCTCTTCTTCCGCACGACGACGGGCCTCTTCTTCGGCTTGGCGACGAATTTCTTCTTCATCAACAAAAGTGTTCCCTTCCACCAAAGTATCCAAACGCTGAACGGCGGCAAAAGACTCGGCCTGAATAAGGATCGCGCTGATGAGATCGACAGAATTAATAGACATGGTGAGCTTCGGCGACACGCCCTTAAGATCACTGGCCCCTTGGATGGCGATGACCGCACCTGTGACCGTGCGAATTTTCACCGAGTGAATACGAATTTTTTGTGCGGCTGCTGATGGATTCGCCAGCACCGCCTCGAGGCTCAACTCTAAGGACTTGGTTGGTTGATTAACGGTGATGACGTAACTAGCGCCACCCGTTTTGCGTGAGACACTCGGAAACGAGTTATCCAGCACGATGTCCTGTGCAAAAACACTCATGCTCATCAAGAGACTAAAAAGTAAGGCGAGCTTCATCATGGCAGAGTCCTTTGGGGGTAAAGGTATTCCGCCGATCCATGGCGAGTAACCAGACAAGTGTAGCGGCTCAATAAATCTTGGGTGGAATGTGTGTAAATTTTTTAGGTCAGCTCTACTAAGGGCGCTGGGGGACTGTCTTCTTCTTTGGTTTCGCACAGGCCAGCTGCTCCGCAAGCTGTAAGCGTTTCATCTCATCAGGAACACTGAACAAGAAGCGCGCTCGCGGGCTGCCGAGTTCGTCATGATAGGCCTTTCCATTTGAGGTAAAGTTCACCTTACCTGCCTTCTCATGAAGCCGGAGTGGTCCGAAGTGATGAAGCCTACGAAGAGTCGACGCCAACTCTTGAAGAAGCAAATGACTGCATTCACGCTGTCGAAATTCAATCTTCCGAAAGCGATCCACGAACTGGACCCCTTGCGAATTTAAACTAAGACGGTACGAGCGCAGACCTGTGAGCTCAAGCGTCTGCGATGTCGTCGCACCAGCGAGATGCGCAGAAAGAATTAAGGCGACAATAAACATGGCGATAACCTCATCTGACCTGCCTGTTGAGCCACAATCTGCCGACAGGCCGGCCCCACTAAAACCCCTTTGTGAGCTGCTTCACGCAGGATGCGTACAAACGTCGTGGAATGGGGATCGCCGTTGGAATTTTCAAGCTGCGGATTTTCTGAGCCAACGAGTGCACAACTCATCAGCTCAGGGCGATCCGCGTACACTGTGTGAGCCACGACGTCGGCCATGTCCTCTTCCGAGTACAGTCCATCGTTGGGAAACACTCCTTGCCCCACACCAGCGACACACGCCCGTTGACGCAGATAAGCCTCCCGGCTTGTGGCGCTGAGTTTGTTTTCCTTGATGGCGTAGCTCAAAACATGCCCTAGCTCATGGGCAAAAATCTGTTCACCCACGCCCGGATGACCACAACTCAGATCGGAGACCTCTAGCGGGTATTTTGTAGTGATGCCGTTAAAATCTGTCGAGCCGATGCCAAAAGAGTCTGTCGGTTTCATCCAATCCAAGGGACCAAGACAAAGTGAAATCTCTTGCTGTGGATAGAACAACGATTGTGTTGAGTAGCGCTGGATATTCTGCATCGGCGCTCCCGCACTCAACGGTTTTGCGATCGCCCGCTCCAATTCAGCCCCTAGACTCGGGACAGGACGAGGCTGAAATACAAAATTCAACTCTGCTAGGAGCGTCCGAAAGGCTTCCTTGCTGTGATCGCTATAGCCCAGCATGACCCGCTCCTCAAGACGCTGAATGACGCTCGGAATGAGCGCCCGAAAGAGCTGTTCCTCATCATAGCGGACGGCATGGTGAACATAGGAGGCGGCACACAGCGATGCCTGGTTCTCAAGGTCGCTCTGCTTCAGGTGTTTGGCGAGAGCTATCCGTGTGCTTGCAAGCTTGAGCCGCACTAAATTTTCCCGACAACTCACTTCAGTGCAGGCATAGCGCGGCTCGATGCTGTCGATACTCGTGCGCAGGATACCTGCTTGATAATTAATTTCGTCGTCGTCATGGTAGCTCTCCTCCTGAAGCAGCATATCCATGCGTTCAACCAATCCAGGTGAAAGTTTCGAGCGGTACTTCGTAAGCTCCGACTTGAAAGTTGCCAGCGTCTCTGCTCGGGTCAACACTCTTCGCCCGAGCATGTCCTCAGGGCGCTCGAAGTTACGACGTCGATAGGAACGAAGCCAGCTCTCTAGGGTTGAGCTCATCTCCGGTGAGAGGTCCTCCTCAAGCATGTCGCTGGTCACCGTAACACGTTCTGCGAGCGGTTTCGTGTCGTCGATCTCGACCCGCAGGTAGTTACGGAACAAATCACTGGCCTCTTGATCCCAATCTTTGTCACTCCGTTGCGTCAGATCGGCCAATGCTTGCGCCGACACATTAGGGGACGCAAGTGACAGCTGCAATTCTTCTAGCCGCTGACGTTGCGTGCGCAAGAGATTAAGAAATTTTTCTTCAACGACAGGCAGTGTCCCGTATTTTCTTTCGTCGTAGGAAACTAATAATTCAGGAAGCGTTCTTTGAGCACCGTAGCGCTCTCGTCCGGGACAAAGTTCATCTACACAACCCTTAAGATCGAGCGGTCCACACATCGGCACCGTTGATGTGAGTTCCGTAATGGCCTGCAAAAGTCGCAAACTGTTTTCCACGGCACCCGTCTCAAATGACAAGAATAGCAGCCCAAGATAGAGGTAAGTTTTGAGACGATCCATCCTCAATAACTTACCATCACCAAAGGGGGCAACAGGATAGGCAGAACATACCTGACCTATACACTTTCGCCGTGCTGAGAGAGATCCAGGCCTTGGCGTTCTTCTTCTTCATTCACTCGCAGTGGTTTAATCGCATTTGAAACCACGTAGAGGACGTAAGAACCGCAGTAAGCGAACACCATCACAATCACCAGCGCGAGCAAGTGATAGAGGAATGTTTTCGTTTCGCCGGCCAAAAGGCCTACGTCTTTCGCGAACACGGCAGTGAGAATCATCCCGACGATCCCGCCCAAACCGTGGCACGGGAACACGTCCAGCGTATCATCCACACCAGACTTCGCTTTCAAGCTCAAGGCGAGGTTTGAAACCAGCGCCGCGATAAAACCAATTAAGATGGCAGCACCCACACTGACAAAACCCGCAGCCGGTGTGATCGCCACAAGCCCCACCACCGCACCGATGCAAGCACCCAGCGCTGACGATTTACGACCGCGCAAACGATCGAAGAACATCCAGGTCAACATCGCCACTGCGGACGCGGTGTTGGTGTTCAAGAACGCCAGCACTGCTGTTTCGTTCGCCGCCAATGATGAACCGGCATTAAAACCAAACCAACCGAACCACAACAATCCGGTGCCTAAGATCACGAAGGGAATGTTAGCAGCGTCGTGAGAGATTTCTTTACGAGGCCCGAGGTAAATTGAACCGGCCAGCGCTGCCATACCCGCCGAGATATGCACCACCGTTCCGCCGGCAAAATCCAACACACCCCAATTTCTGAGAATGCCTTCTGGATGCCAGGTCATGTGCGCCAGCGGAGCGTAGATGAATAAACTGAAGAGCACCATGAACACCATGTAGCTGGAGAACTTCACGCGCTCAGCAAATGCGCCCGACACGAGCGCCGGTGTGATGATGGCGAATTTCAATTGGAACAAAGAAAACAGCGCGAAAGGAATGGTCGGAGAAAAATCCGGATGGGTTTGCATGCCCACACCTTGATACATGAAAAACGTCATCGGATTTCCGATCACTCCGCCGATGGATTCTCCGAAGCAAAGTGAAAATCCTACTGCGATCCACGCTACGGTGATCACACCCAAGGCCACCAAAGATTGCAGCATGGTGGAGATGACGTTTTTCTTTCGAACCATGCCGCCGTAGAAGAACGACAATCCTGGTGTCATCAACAACACGAGACCCGAAGCCGTCAGCATCCACGCCGTGTCGCCTGGATTGAGTGGGCCACCTGTTTTAAGTTGATCGACGTGAGGAAGAAACGTGGCGAGCAAACCTGCCACCAAGATTAGGCCTAAGTGACCTAGGTACTTCAAGCGCATCCATGCCTCCATGCAAGGGTATGCTTAAAGTGTATTCTGCTCCCGCGCTTTTTGCGATTCCTATTCTTGAGAAAGACGGCACTTTTGGCCATCGCTGCAGTCGAGGTTAACCTGCACGTTCTCATCACCCGGGGGCAACGTCAGCACGGCATCGCCCGTGAGGTTCGAGCGAATCTTCAATACTCCGCTAACCTGCAGGGCAGCTGTACCTTTGGCCGGTGCGACCACTTCCGCGTTTAACGCCGGACTTGTTACTGTAAACTTTAAGGGCACGGCCGTCTGGTTCACGAACTGAAGTTTTTTACAAAAGGCTTGCACAGGATCGACGGCGAGCAAGCG
Organism: Callophyllis flabellulata; assembly: GCA_032270525.1. Lineage (NCBI taxonomy): Eukaryota > Rhodophyta > Florideophyceae > Gigartinales > Kallymeniaceae > Callophyllis > Callophyllis flabellulata. Next base: position 115,286 of record JAUJPK010055547.1, on the reverse strand, counting down.
GAGTTCAGCACCGGGCATCGTCTCATTTTCGTAGAGGGCCCGAATCTGTTCCGGACAACCGACGATTTCGAGACTAGGTCCGGTGGGCGCGTTTATAGGTTTCACGGTGACACTAAATCGGCTGGCGGTATCGATGGATTTAAGCTGGCCGCTCCCGACTTCAACAGCACGAGACTTAAGTCCCCCATCTTCGATGGTAAAAGTCGCTTTTTGAGAAGATCGATTCGAGAGTGCGATGTCGGCCTGAGCGTTTGAGATAAGAAAGACAATGACTATGTGCAACATGCTTTTTCCTATGACAGTTCGGCTTACCAAACATACTTTTCTTAAATGCATTTTCTATTCCTTTTGACGCTACTTTCATCCCTCTCTTTTGCCAACGATCAAGAGTTGCAAAACTACATCCGCGAGTTCGGCATGACTCCCATGGAGCAACCTGCGCCCAAGCGCGAGGCCATGTTTGAGTTAGGCCGCAATCTCTTCACGGATCCTCTGCTCTCGGGCAAGAGCAACACCAACTGCGTGCAGTGCCACTCGCCGGCCTTTGGCAGCGGCGATGGTTTGCCACTGAGTCTGGGTGAAGGCGCCCGCGGCATGGGAACCATGCGCCACCAGGCGAACGGCACCGTTCTTCTGCGCAACACGACTGCGCTCTATAATCTCGGCGTCGACAGCGCGACTCATTTGTTTTGGGATGGCCGAGTCACTCGCGATGCGAATGGTTTCTGGGTCACCCCCGAAGCCGATCTGAACGGCGCCAACCCCACGCTCAAAGACATCGCCGACACACTGGATTCTGTGCTCGCGGCGCAAGCGCTTTTCCCGATCGCCTCACCGGAAGAAATGCTGGGCCAGGGTTCACCGCTCTCGCGCGCGCAAGCGTGGGGGAATGTGGTTCAGCGTCTCATGACGGGTGTGCGTGCCAGTCTCTATCAAAAACTTTTCCAAGACGCGTTTGGAACCACGGACATCAACATCGGCCACGTCGGCAATGCGCTCGCCGAATTTCAGCGGCATTTTTTCTGGGCCGGCGATACCCCGTGGGATCGTTACTTAAAAGGTGATCACACTGTCTTGTCAGATGAGATGAAGAAAGGCGCCATCGTCTTTTTTGAGAAAGGCCAGTGCGCCAACTGCCATAGCGGCATGCAACTTTCTACTTTCGAGTTGAGCTCGACGGGAGTTCCGCAACTGGGCACGGGCGCCAATGACATCGGCGCGGGCCACTATCAGTTCCGCATTCCACCTTTGCGCAACATCGGCGTCACCGATCCCTACATGCACAACGGCGTGTTCAGTACTCTATGGGAGGTCATCGATTTCTACGACGCGCCCGAAGAGGGTCTGATGAATTTCGTCTGGCAAGAGACGCTGAGCAATTACAACACACCTTTGACAATCGAGCGAAACAGCGAAAATCAGCTGGCGCGCCTTCTGGCCATGGCGGAGAATCTTCCTCGTCAGGTTAACTTCACTGCTGAAGAAAAAGCCCAGCTCTGGTGTTTCCTCACAGTGGCGCTCACCGATATGAATCAGCAAATCAAACTTCAAGGAGTAGAAAATGAAAATCCTCGCTGCCGTCCTTTGTCTCTTTAGTCTCAGTGCTTTCGCGGTAGAAAATGGCAATCTCGCCCCGGCCTTCATCTTGCCAAGTGCCAGTGGCAAAAACGTTTCTTTGACCGCACAGAAAGGCAAAGTTGTTGTTCTCGAGTGGTTGAATCACGGCTGCCCGTTCGTTCGTAAGCACTACGACTCAGGGAATATGCAGAAGTTGCAGAAAGACGCCGTTGCTAAGGGCGTGGTTTGGTACTCGATCATCTCTTCGGCCGAAGGCAAACAGGGTTACGTCGACGCTAAGGGCGCTCTTGCTGAAGCGAAGAAATATAATTCAGCAGCTACAGAGATTTTATTGGATGTTGATGGCACAGTGGGTCGCGCTTTTGAAGCGAAGGTCACACCTCATATGTACGTCATTAACAAAGAAGGTCGCCTCGCCTACCAAGGTGCCATCGACGACAAAGCCACCGCGGATCAAGCTGATATTAAAGGCGCTAAGAACTACGTTTCTGAAGCACTTGACGCAACTCTTAACGGTCAAAAGATTTTGCTCGGCTCAACCAAGGCCTACGGCTGCGGCGTAAAGTACTAAACAAATATCCGATTCTTTTTGTCCTCCAGTGGGTGAGCGTGGTAAACCACCTCACCCATTTTGATTCTTGGAGGATCTCATGCGTTTTCTCATCGCCATCGTGGCCGCATTCATTTCTGTTCAGGCTTTTGCCTGCGGAAGAACTCAAGCCGAGTACGTTGTTAAGGATTTCATCTCTGCCGAATTCAATCGCGTAGAAAAAGTCCGCACTCTCAAATTGGGAACTTTGCTTCTTGATGACGAGCTCGTGAACAATGACACCCAAAGCGCCCTCGTTCACGCAGTGATCGAAACTGAACGCTACGGCCGCAAGATTGAAGAGCAAGTCTTGGTCTTCAAGCTCGATCGTTTCTGCAACATCACATCGACTCAAGGTGCGACTGTTCAGAAAGTTAAGCTCAATAACGCGTTTTAATTTTCAGATTTTGGTGAATTTGAAATAGTAAATTTCAATCTCACCCACGGTTTGGGGTTCAAGCGAATGGTTGAACCCCGCCTTTTCCATCTCATCCACAAACTTCTGCAAATACCCTCGGCCCGGATCCGCTAACCAGACTTCACCGCCTGGAGCGAGCAAACGTTGAAACCCTGCCGCCACATCACCCGGATGCTTCGGTTCATAAAGCACATCTGAGCCCATCACGATATCAAACTGCCCAATGGCATCAGCAGGATCGCGCCAGTTGAAGCGCTTGAAGGGAACTTCCAGTGAGTTATGTCGACCATTGCGCGCCAAGAAGTTCACCACGTCCGGATGAAAATCCGTGGCGAGCACATTGGCACCTAGATATTGGGCGAGCAAAGAAGGGAAACCTAAACCGCAGCCCACTTCCACGATGCGTTTGCCTTTGAGTTCATGGGCCCGAGCGGCCACGGCCTGCGCCAAACCCTCACCCGAGGGCCACAGCACGCCGTAGTACGGGCACAGGTCTTCTGCGAAAGGATTGGGATGTTCGCCCAGACTCTCACACAACAGCATGATGGCATCGTCGAGATCTTCGATGGTTTCCAGGACGAAGGTTTTTCCAGCGAGCGTGCGCTGTTCAATTTTGGTTTTGTAGGCCGGTGCCATAAGTGGGGCTAGATTGCCTTGGCAGCGTGCTCATTGTCGACACCGTAAAGTGCCCAACCGCGTGAGAATTTTGCAAAGCTCATGCTCTCACCGTTATCGAGTTTGCCCAACAGACGTTTGCCGTCTTCCGACTCACCGGTGATCATGAAAAACTTGATGTCGTGATTCCAATCAAGAAAGCGAACTTTCAGACCATTCTTCTGCGCATTTCTGTGCCAAATACTAGCGAGAGTGTCCCAATGCATCCATGCCTCCTTGCAGGTGTAGGGGCATCTTTGCTAATCTGCCGCCTATGACTGAAATTGTACCTCGCGCCCAAGGAATACGGCGGGGAAAATTTAAAAAAGTTCTAGCATCTGTTGAGGAGCTTCAGCTGGAAGCTCCGCTGTTGGCCGCGCGTTTGAAAACGTTGCGTGAGTTGAATCTTCCACAACCTCTCTATGCCGCCTTGTGGACTTTGCACTACCTGCGTGTTCGCCATCCCCGCGGCTGGTGGGGCGCCCATCGCAAAGACGCGGTTTGCGCTCATGACTTTGACATCCCTTGGTCTGAAATTCCCAGTTTTGACTGGAACGATGAGGAGCGCGGGCTGCTTGAACGCTACCCGACTTTGGGTCTGCTTTTCTCTCATCGTGCATTTCGTGCGACGCCTGAGCCGGTTCATCGCGCGCTTTTGTCCATGAGCACCGGGGCCTATCCGCTGGTGCTCATGGATCGTGTGCCCAGTGTGGCCGAAGTCCTCGAGCAACAAACCCAGGGAAAACGATGTGTCACTTTGTTTCACCAAGAAGCGTGGCTCTCAAAAATGATTCTGGGTGAACGTGATCCTCTGAGTTTTGCGTTTCATGATCTGATCCATGCCGATCATTTCTTTCACGCCAACTCGGAGCGCTTGGGCCAAATCGGTTTCTATCGCCAGATCGATCGCCTACATCGCGAAGGTGTTCTCAATGAGTGGCTGGCCTGCGAGAAATTTCCTGATCAGCTCGAATACCTCATGGCGGATATGAACTCCCATCCGCTGCATTTGTGGAAATGCTTCAAGGCGATCTGCCACATGAACCGCACGCCGGAGACGGTGGAACTCTTTGGCGAAACCCTGCCGCGCTTTCTCGCCCTAGATGCGCGAGAAACAAGCGCGCTGGAACTGATGAACACTCCCTCTTTTGAGATCAAGGACCACGGCGTGGCCCTCACCCACCTCTGTGAACGCTGGGGCACGGAACTGCCACGAATCTAGGGCTTTGCCCGTTTTGTCCTAAGCCGCTAACTCCGCTATTTTGAAGGCTTTGTGTCTCAGAGACCTGCAGGCTTTTACAATGCCTCATGCGCTCATTGATCGCCGTCATGCTGTTTGCCTTGCTCGCCCACTTGTTGGGTCCTGAGCGCTCAAGCCAACGTACACCTGCGGCCGTCGTAGAGCTTCCGAAGCCTCGTAGTGTGATTCTTAATGAGCGTGTGGTTGGAAAGCAAATCCCCGCCCCGGTGCTGCAAGATCATCGAGCGCATGTGAGCAAAGTACGTGAGGCCGTCGTGGCGGAACTGCAAAAGCATCCACCTGAAGCGCAAAACTGGGAGACGCTGCCTCGAGAACAATTCCTCGATGAAGTGGATAGCTGGGCGTCGGGATTAATTGCGATCATGGATGAACTGAGCGCTCAAGAAAAAGTCGCTGTGGTTCAGCAAATCGCACCCGCGACGAAGTTTGACTATCGTGGCTACTTTGCTTATCGCGTGCTCGCCCAATATGGCCAAGGACACGAGCCACTTCCGATTTTAAAATCTAAAGATCCAATCGAGCAGACCCTCGCTTATGGAGCACTCGATCGCTACGGCGTTGAGCTCTATCGCCAGACCGATGTGGTGCTCAAAGATGATAGGCTCATCAGAATGCAAATCGATGCCATCAAAAGCAGTATGGTTCCATGAAGTGGCTTAAGTACGTTTGTTTCCTTTCACTCGGTCTTGGCGTGGTTATGAACCTCGAGCATCTCGTCGAAGATGTGGCCTCAGAACAAGACAGTCCTCTTTTTCAACCACAAGATAGGCCGCAGCCTTCGAAGAAGCGTGCTCCCGCACAGGTGGAACAAAAATACGGAGTCCTCGAGCCAAAGTTTGTCGACGTCTATGAAGCCGTTTTGGCAAATCCCCCTGAGGGCCGCAACTGGGAACACTTACCGCAAGATGAATTCCTAGAAGCTGTGGAGGAGTGGGTGGATGAAATTCTGCTCGCCGCGAATCTAAGTATTTCCGACCCAAAGGCCAAAGTCGTAGGAGATGACTTGTTCAAGTATAAAAGCCCCTACCTTCAGTACATTGGTTTCACGCTCGTTTATCGCAATGGTCTTTCTGAGACGGTGGACATAGAAAACCATTTCCTAAAACTGAGTTCTCATACCTTAATGCATGATCTTTATGTTGAAGATCTTGAAATGTCGCCCCATGAACATCAGGTGCGCCACAAGTTGGTCATGGGATTGATTGAAGTCTATGGCCATCGTCTCTTGAGCAATATCCATCAAAATGTGTCTGAAGAAGAGTGGCAAGATTCACGAGTGCGCATGACGACGGAGCTCGAGAAAGTTCCAGATGATTACACGCGCATGCTCCTCAGCACTGCCGTAGAGAATATCTACTAAACCCGCGGACGATAGATCGCCGAGTTCTTCTCATTCTCGCGAACTTCTACCAGCGTTACCCAGGCACGCCCTTGGGTTGAGTTGCGCACCATCTTATCCACTTGCTGATACACCCACTCCGCTGTGCCTTCCATGCTTGGGTTTGGCAGAATGCGCAGCTGGATGATGCCGCGGCTATCGAGCTGGCGCCAGGTGCCCAATTCAGGGTCATCTGTGGCGGCGAGAAAGGTGTGATCAAAAGTGTGCTCGAGGAGTTGCTTCACATCTTTCAATCCACCGAAATCCACCACCCAGCCTTCCACCGTGCGCTCATTGCAAGCAAACTCAAAATAGAACTCGCGAGAATAGCCATGCACGAAGCGGCAATGAGATTCCGCGCGCCATTGGCGGTGCGTACACGGAAAGCCGGTGAATTTTTTAGTCGAGGTGTAGAGATTGGCGTCGCTCATCGTTGTCCCTTCATTGCGCACCAGTTGATCTGCTGCTTTTTTTTGCCTTCGTAGGCCACCGCGAGGCGGTTCTTAATCAAGATGTCTTTAAGGCTTTTACCGTCGTAAACCACGTCTGCCAAGAGGCGGCCGTACTTGTCTAAGCGGTCTTTGAATCTCACCACCAGATCAATGCGTTTGGCATGACGTAGCTCAGCTTCTACGAGCCCACGGGCCGCCCGTCCCCACTCTTTTTCACAGGGGGCCTTGCCCTTCATCTCGGGTGTATCGATGCCGCGTACGCGCACTTTGATGTTATTGCCAAAGAACGGATGCACGCCGGGTATATCCATTGTCAGCGTGTCGCCATCGTAGTTTTTAATAAACTTCACACAATTGAAGCGGTCGCTGCCATGGGGACATTCAGCGGCATAAAGAAGAGAGCTCAGGAGCAAAATTAACATGAGAGATCCTTCAATTCGCGCCATTGCTCTTTTTTAAAGCGCCGCTCGCGGTGTTCACGCAGATAACGAATCGCCAGGGCCTCGAGAGCCTTGTCCTGACGTTTTTGAATGGCACTCTCAGGATTTTCCATGACCACTTCTGGCGGGCGTTTATCATGGCCCCAGCCCATGAGCTGGCCTTGGCGAACGAGCACATATGACCATTCATCTTGCTCGCGGCCCGGACCCCAGAGCAAGAGATTCTCGCAAGGGAATTGAGCTTCGCGCACCAATTCATCCACCACGCGGTTGTACTCAAGAATTTCTTGTTTGGTTTTACCGCCTTCGCGCCAGGCGAATTTTTCTTGCGGAAGCTTTTTCTTCAACGCGCGCAGATGGCGTTCGGCTTCATCGCGCTCTTGAAAATACCACAGACCACTCTTGCGATCATAAGGTTTCAACAGAAAAAACTTCTCGCCAGTCTTGTCGACATCCAGCGTGATCATCCACTTCCAATTGGCAGGCACAAATCTCGCGCGCTTGAACAGCGCAATCAACTCCGAGCCCGTGACATCAACCTGCAAACTCTCCGTGCGCTCGAGGAGTTCGCGGGCCTCAGGACGGACTTGCAGAATACGTTCAGCGCCGGCGAGGAGATCTTCCATCGCCTCAATATGAAAAGCAGTCCCTTGCGCATCTTTCAAATACAGCACACCCGCATGGCGCGGAAGATTTTTCATCAGCGGTTTATGATGAGGCAGGTAGCGTGGAATTTGGTGAGCGCGCGGAGTACTCGCCAATTCTTTAAGTTCTTGGAAAAGTTTCAGCGCTGCTTGGGCATCTGGAAGAGCGCGGTGGCGATTGATGGTTTTAATATTAAAAAAGCGGCACAGCTCATCCAAATTGTAGCTCTTGAGTCCTGGTATAAGTTCTTGCGCCAATTTGAGCGTGCAAAGAGTTTTGCATTTGAGCGGCTTACCCATTTGCGTAAAGGCCTTCTCCAACATCTCCCAATCAAAGGCGACGTTGTGAGAAACAAACACCGCGCCATCCAGGCGCATGGCCACGCGATCAGCGATCTCATAAAATTTAGGGGCATTTTCTAGCTGGCGTGCTGAAATTTCCGTCAGCAGCAAAATCTCTTTAGGGATGACGGTCAAGGGATTAATCAGCGTTTCAAAAACGTCAGTGATGCGGCCGTTCTCATAGGTGATCAGCGCCAGCTCGATCATTTGGCGATCAGGCCCTAGTCCCGTGGCCTCAATGTCCGCAATGACGTAACGCATGCCTTCGATGGTACATTGACCCTCTCAACAGGGACAAGGTATTTTAGGTTGTGATTAAGTTAGACCCCTCTTGGAAAGCCGTCTTAGAAGACCAATTTGCGCTGCCTCATATGGTGGAACTTAAGGCCTTTCTCAAAGCGGAAGCCGATGCAGGCAAAAAAATCTATCCCGCCGCCAAAGACATTTTCACAGCATTGGACGCCTGTCCGTTTGATCAAGTCAAAGTGGTCATCCTTGGACAAGACCCCTACCATGGCCCGGGACAGGCCCATGGCCTTTGTTTCTCTGTGCAAAAAGGTGTCGCCATCCCGCCGTCACTGATGAACATCTACAAAGAACTCGCCACCGATGTGGGAGTACAAAACCCGGGACACGGTCATTTGATTTCTTGGGCGAAGCAAGGTGTTTTGCTTTTAAATAACGTGCTCACGGTGGAAGACGGCAAGGCCGGCAGTCATCATGGCCGCGGTTGGGAATTGTTCACCGATCGCATTGTGGAAGTGTTGAACGAAAAGAAACAAAACTTGGTGTTCATTTTGTGGGGCTCACCGGCGCAGAAGAAAGCGGCTAAAGTTGATGGCAGCAAACACTGCTTGATTAAGAGTGTGCATCCCTCGCCTTTGTCTTCATACCGAGGATTTTTTGGTACGAAGCCGTTTTCTCAGGCGAATGCCTATCTAGTGAAACACAAAAAGTCGCCAGTTGACTGGACTGTGTAAGCGATGAGATTTCTTTAAAACTTCGATCGTTTCCACCAGTGGAAACGGCTCCCGCAAGAGAGCCGTTTTTCAGTTTTGAAACTAGAACAAAAGATCAAATTTCAAGAAGTCGATTTGCAGCTGAGTGAGACTTTCGACTCCAGAATCCTCTAGATCCCCGCTGATCTTACCTTGCATGTATTGAATGCTCGGCGAGTAAGTTAAGTTTTGAATGCCGAGACCGGTGAGCGCAAAGCGTTTACCAAAACCGATACCAAAAGTGTTGATATCGTAATCCACTTCAGTCTTGGTGCCTTCACTTGTGTCTCTTTCTTTTTCTTCATAAGACTCTTTACCTAAGGCGGCCATGAGATAGAACGAGTTGGCCAAGTCTTCTTGGAAATTCCATGTTGCGATTAAGTAGACTGAAGTCTCATTATCTTCGCTTTTCAACTTTCCACCGGCCGTGTACTTAATCTCAGATGTTGAACTCTTGCTTTGGAGCAACACACCCAACTGAAATTGAGGAGCAATTGAGTAGTGATAATTCAAAGAAATGTTTCCTGCGCCAACATCAAAGTCTTTAATGCCCAAATCATCATCCGTTTCCGCTGATGCGCTGGAAGATGATGAATTAAAGCCCAAGCTATTGCCAAATGTAATCATGTGCTTGCTTTGTGCAGTTGGCGCTTTCACTGGAGCTGGTTCCTGGGCTGGCACTGGAGCAGGTACAGGAGAAGTTTCAGTGGCCGGCAAGGTCACTTCTGTTTGAGCGAAGGCCGACATAGAAAATAGTAAGCCAGAGATGATAAATAGACGCACGTGATCCTCCTGAATAAATGATGAACTCATCTTAATTCAATTGGAATGCGGGTCAATCACCAATAAAAAATACTTTGTTAAGAGCGTCTTAACCCATCGGCGAACAAATCTCGACGAGAAATCCGTTGAGATCACGCACGTATGAAACCGTCTGTCCCCAAGGCTTTGTCTTCGGCTGACTGACGGCCACAGCACCGGCCTTTACTGCGCGCTCAAACGCCGCCGCGACATCCGCAGTGACAAAACCAATTTCAAAAGCGGCCGGAGCTTTCGTTACCGACATTTTTTCGTACTTAAAATCGTGAGTGGAGGCGGTGTCATGGTGAACAAATCCTAAGTGAGTTTCACCTGTGATCATTTCACCGTACTGCCCACTCTCCGCATGAAAGAATCCTTTCTCCAAACCAAAAGCAACAGCGTAGAAATCCATGGTCTTCGCCACATCATCCACATAAAACAGTGTGTAGCCGAGTTTCATTTCTGACTCACTTGCGCAAATTGTTTATAGAAGCCATACACAAACCAAATTGAAAGCGCGCACATCAGATGCCAAATAGCATGGCCTTGTAGATAGTGATTGGTGGGATCACACCACCATCCATGAACGTCCCCATTCCAAATCAAAAACGCCAGCGCCAACGTTCCCAGCGCCTTGAACATGCCAGGATACGACGGACGATGCCCTTTGCGGTAAAGCATGTACTCAAGACCCGCTACCATAAACACCTGCACGCCAAAGATGTACTCTCCGACTTTGCCTTGAATGATATAGAGAAGCAGCATGGAGAAAGCCAAAGTGATGATGTACGCCAAGGAGAACTGCGATGATTTAATCCAGCCGATGCGTACGAGATTGAATGATAACGGTAAGAGCACCAACATGAACATGCTAGAAAGATCAAAGAACTGCCAGAAGAACACCATGGAGGCATGGTAAATCCCCGACGTGATGCCGATGGAGACCGCTGCAAGTCCCATCATGTGGTACGGCGTCCACGACTTGAAACCTTCGCGCCACATGATGATGAGACCACAAATCACAAACCCGATATTGGAAAAAGTATTGGCGGGCTGACGAATGTTGCCGCATAAAAGCTCTTCACAAAATTTCATCGTCGCCGGTTGCCAGTCAGTCCATGGACACATTTCAACTCTCCCAAGTTTTTAAGGTCACCAGTCCGTTTTGAATTTCTACGTAATGACAGCTTAGCAACCACGAGCCCGGATTTAAATACCGTTTTCCGTTCTCCAGCTCCACTTCACCCGGATGATGGGTGTGACCAAACACCACCACATCAAATCCTCGCCGGGACAATTCATAGGCCGCTTCTTTGAATTGCGGCGGCTCACCCACAATCCCCGAACGACGAGCGCGCCAGTCGGCACGCCGCTTTTCGAGCCAAATCCATAAGCGATAAAGCTCGGGATGAATTTTTAATAACCAGCCCGCCGCATGAGTCAGAAACTCATAGAGATTCGGCCATGACACAAAGAAGGGATCGTAGAGATGCCCATGCTCCACGCGCACACGCAGATCGCCTGAATTGATATTCAGAAACGGCGACACCTTGAGTGGCCCCCAGTCTTCCAGGAAATGCTCGAGGGCCATGTCATGGTTGCCGACGATGTAATAAATCTGTTTGCCTTGGCGGGTGATGTCTTTGATGGTGCGAATCACATCAGGCATTTCTTCCGCCATTTTGCGGACCGAACCTTGCGCCATCTCCAGGCCATCACCGTTGATACAAATATCAAAACCTTCATTGGCGGCCCATTTCAAAAACCGCAGCGTCTGGCGCGTGGTTTTAGAAAACGGATTTCCCATATGAAGATCGGAGATAATGACCATCTTCGGTGAACGGATGCTGGTGATCATCAGCGGCCCATCATAGAGCTGAGAACTTCCTGCGCCATCTCATGAGGGATGTTGCCCTTCTGAATCAGCGTCAACAGGCGCTCGTTCGAAACTTTAATACGCTGGCTGAGTTGCTGAAGCATCTCGAAAGCAAACGTTGGGTCGCGACGAATTTTTAAGAGAAAGCCACCGGGCTGCAAAACCAAGAGACGCGTGACACCCTTAGAGCGCGCACCCGCAAAACGGGGGCCGCCTTGCAATAGCGCCATGTCACCGAAGAACTCCCCTTTCTCAAAGGTCGCCAGCAGCATCTCGCCTTTCGGTGTTTGTTTGATGATGTCGATGGTGCCATCTTGAATGATGAACAGATCACGATTGTGATCACCTTCCTCAAAGACCCACTGGCCTTCGGTATAGGTGACAATCTTCTCATAGGCGAAACGCTTCTCTAATAAACTCATGCCAACATTCTAGCAAAGCGCCGAGGGATAAGTTGCCTCGGCGCTTCCTGAATGTCTTAGTCAGTTGATCTCGAGGGCCTGAGCGACTGAGGCCGTTACGGCGGCAATCCGTACTGCCTGCTGAATCACCAAGCTATCCACGCCGTGCTTTTCTAACACCAAGCGGTGACTCTTCATGCACATACCGCAGCCATTAAAGGCCGACACGGCCAGGGACATGAGTTCAAAGTCATCCTTCGGGATGCCCGGGGCTGCGAGGCCCTGCATGCGCAACTTGGCCGGCAACTTCTCCATCGCTGGATCTTCATTCAAATGAAGGAAGCGATAGTAGACGTTATTCATCGCCATCAAGGTGGCGGCCGTTTTGGCGGCGTTGGCATAAGCTTCGCCCGCCGGTGCCGCAATCTCCTCGGCTGCTTTGATCAAGTCCGCGTTCTTGGTGGCATAGGCCGTGGCGAGAAAAACACCCAAGCGCTTCTCAGCGCTTGAGCCAGGGATTTCTTCCGCGAGCACGTTGCCCACATTCACACGCACATCTTTCGCGTAGTCTTTAATCAGATCTTTGAGTCCATCGATATTCATAGTGTGTCCTCGCCTTTTTTCCAGTTACATGGGCAGAGTTCGTCAGTTTGAAGTGCATCCAACACACGCAAGACCTCAGCTGGGTTGCGGCCTACGTTCATGTCAGTGACCATGGCGAAACGGATGACGTTCCCTGGATCCACGATGAAGGTCGCACGTTGGGCCACACCTTCTGTAGCGTCGGCGATGCCGAGAGCTTGCGTCAAAGAACGGTTAATGTCAGACACCATCGGGAACGGGAGATCCTTCAAGTCTTTATGAGACTGCTTCCACGCCAAGTGCACAAACTCGCTGTCCGTTGAAACGGCCAACACTTGTGTGTCACGATCTTTAAAGTCTTTGTTCAAGTCGCCAAAACCTTTGATTTCGGTTGGACATACGAAGGTGAAATCTTTTGGATAAAAGAAAACCACCAACCATTTGCCTTCATAAGTTTTATTATGAACATCAGAGAAGGCGGTTGAGGCATCAAGACCGCTGACGGCCTTGAGGTTGAAGTGCGGGAATTGTTGACCGATAGATAACATAGAGACTCCTTTGTGTTTTGTTGTACTCTCTGAAAGCAGGATCGCTCTTTTTGGCCCGGGAATAAAATCGATAATATTGATTGTGCGATAGAGGTTCTCTATGTCACAAAAGAAGGGTCTGATGCGTTTACCTTAAGAGGTGACCTATGCGCTTATTTTTACTCATGATTCTATTAGTGTTTAATGTGGAGGCCAAAGTGAAGACTGAAACCGCAACGCTCGCAGGAGGCTGCTTTTGGGGTGTAGAAGAGCTCATACGCGCCATTCCTGGCGTGATCTCGACTCAAGTGGGCTACACCGGTGGCACGCTCAAAAACGCGGGCTACATCCAAGTGAAGACCGGACAAACGGGCCATGCCGAATCAGTGAAGATTGAATTTGATCCAAGCAAGGTGAAATACGAAACACTCCTCGAGTGGTTTTTTCGTATGCACAATCCCACGACTAAAAATCAGCAGGGCAACGACATCGGCTCACAGTATCGCTCGGCGATTTTCTATCACTCACCTGAGCAGCGTGATACCGCTGAAAGAGTCATCGCTCGAGTCGAGAAGAGTGGCGCTTGGAAAAAGCCAGTTGTGACTGAAGTTGTAGCGGCCAGTGATTGGTATGATGCTGAAGAGTATCACCAGGATTATTTGAAGAAGAATCCGGGTGGTTACACCTGTCACTTCATTCGCGAAGACGTAAAATTTTAAATTATTTGAGGGGTATGAAGGGAATCTTCTCTTCATGCTCCCACCCCTGCTTGGCGGTGTCCGCATCCCAGGCCTGAATCTCAGCGCCCCAGCCTTCCGGCATATCTTTGCGCTCAGGTCTTCCCCAGCGACAAACCACTTCAAAGGTTTTATCTGGACGTGACCCTCTATCAATCTTCACCTGGAAAAGCGCGCCGACTTTCGGCAAGGGCCCATCACCTTTGACAAAAAATCCACCACGACCGTAGCTCAGATTCTCTTCACCAATGATCTTGGCCGAAGTTAACTCAAATTCTCGCACCCAACGTTGCGTGAGTGGTTTCACTAAGCGCTCGCAGAGCTGAAAAAGTTCATCAAGATCAAAAGGCTTATTCACCACAGCTTCCGCACCACGAGACAGGGCCTCAGCGATGGTGATGTCTGCATAGCCCGTGATCAAGATCACTGGAAGGTCTGTACGACTGCGACGAATGGTATTTAAGAGCTCAATGCCAGAGGCGCCTGGCATGCGAATGTCGGAGATCACGAGGTCCACAGTCTTTTTGCCGATGACCTCGAGGGCCTGGGCCACACTGTTCGCCGTCACGGGGATGGCACCTAGTACACGCAACTCAGCGGAGATGATCTCACAGAGATCTTTTTCATCATCCACTACTAATACGTTTTTACCCTTAAGTTCCATCCCCCTAGTCTAACCCTAAGTCCTAGCGGGTCCAAGGACTCATCACTCAATTTAAACTTAATCTAACGAATGCCGCGTGGCTCAGGGATCCGAACAATATCAACAGGTGCAGGACTTTCACTGCGTGACAACTCAACTGCATGGGCAGCCGACATCATGACCAACATAAATGCTAGAACGGCAAAACTCGATTTCATAGAACCTCCTCAGGTGCTGTAGACCCAAGGTACTCCTGTCCGTCATTTTGTGCTAATCGATAATATTGAACGGATGATAGAGGAAAACTAAAAGTAGATCCTTAACCCGACTAGAGCGTTTAACTCTAAGCTCGTGTCCGGCACGACGTTCATAATAGGGGCCATTTCGAAGAAAGCCTCAGCTCCCCTATCACTAAAGAAGTAAGCAAGCCCAATGGGGAGTCGCGCTCCGAGTTCAATTTCATCATCAAAGCTTAGACGTCCACCCACACCGAAGTAGAGATCTAAAGGTGTGTCGTCTTGGAAATAGAGCGCATTCTCTTTGTGCCAAAGATAATCACTGTGCAAAATGAAATGTGGATTGCGACCAATGGACCAGCCTGCGCCAGCGTCGATCGCTTGAGTTGAGTTCACATATTTCTTCGCGGTCACACCGACTGGTTGACCGATCATGAAACCGACCCCCAACTCACCGGCGGCAAAAGCTGGAGACATTAGGGCCATAAGCATAAGAAATAATAGGGTTTTCATGACTCTAATCTAGGTCAAAATGCGCTCCTTTGTCAAAAATACACACTTGCCCCACGCGCTCCAGGGAAGAGGCACAATAGAGGCATGAAAATGCTTGGACTCATCTTGTCGCTCACCATGCTCCCTGCTGTCGCTTCCGTCATTCCTTCGAAGACTGAGACGCCGTTCTTTCGCATTTACTCGAGTGTAAAACTTAAACCAGCGCAGAACGTCGCACGTGTGTCTGTGTCGCGTTTGTTTAAAACAGGCAGTGGCCGTGAACCCAAAGATCAGTGGGAGTTTCAGACCGGCCATCAGAACCTAGAAATTCCTCTGCCCTTCTTTCAAGAAGTCCGCACTCTCGCTGACAGTGTTCTCAAGGCGACACCTGGCGATGACAGCAACTCCTTCGGCACTGCTTTTCATATCGGTGGCGGTTACGTTCTCACCAATCAACATGTGCTCTCAACCTCACGCAAGAACACCACCGAGTGCAAAAGCTTCACCACCAGAACGGGTGACGGCAAAGACAGCTTCCGTTGTGAGCAAGTGGTGTACTGCGATCGTACAGCTGACTTTTGTCTGATTAAGTTGAAAGCGTGGAGAAAAAACAAACGCGAACCGCACACTCTTCCAGCGCTCACACTTCACTCAACTCATGAGCCTGATCGTGAAGCGCTCTACGCCACGATTGGTAATCCCATGGGCGAAGGCCTGCACTTTGCCCGCGGCCGTGGCATCCGTCGTCACCGTGAAGGTAAATTCATGTTCTACGCCCCCGTTCACAGCGGTAACTCTGGTGGCCCGCTTTTAAATGAGGCCGGCGAAGTGGTGGGTTTAGTTTTTGCCCAAGGGCAGTATGGCGTAACAGAAGAAGGTTATAACTTGGCCGTGCCGGTTGAGTTTATTGTGAGTGAACTCACACGCGTTCTCGATCCACAAAATCCAGGTCTGATGGCCGTGCAAGAAGCCTTGCAGCCTTAGTCGAGCTTGTCTAAGGCGCTCTTCAAAGAAGCGGCATCACCACTTCCCTCATGCAGACCTGCCATAATGGCTTCTTCCAGTCCTTCCATTTGACCTTTCTCAATAAAACCATAAACACCGTGACGACTCACCTCACTCAAGGTTTCGCGAGTGGCAAAAGCCGTGAAGAAAATGAAAGGCTGTTGATGGCCATGTGTGCGCGCCTCTTTGATGAGTTGCACTCCGTCCATCATTGGCATTTTGATATCAGAAACAATAATAGCAATGTCAGCATGCTGCTTGAGCATCTCTAAAGCTTCAACGCCGTTACCCGCCTGGTAAAAGACCTCAGCAAGGCGGCTCAGTTTTTCTTGAACCACTTCGCGAATCATCGGCTCGTCATCAACTAACAAAATGGCTTTGGCCATGACACATCCCCCCCAACCTTTAAGCGGTCACTAAGTGTCTTAAGTTTAAAAGGGAAAGGCCACCAAGAAATGGTTAGAGGGGATGGAGAGCGAACACACATTCTCCATCCCCGGAACCACACGCCCCAAGCGATAGGGCGATAAGCGACGAACTAAAAAACTAGCTACCGCAAGAAACACAGGCCTCTGGATTATCCAGAGAACACATCATGGCGGCTTCTTGCTCGGCCAACATCGCTGCTGGCACCGCTACAGGAACTGGCGCTTGCACCGGCATCACCGAAGCAGCGTTAGCTTGCTTGATGGTGAATTTGATCGCGTCCACAGCAGGACGAGTTCTCAAGTAGTACATGCCGGTTTTAAGACCGAGCTTCCAGGCCGTGAAATGCAGGCTCGAAAGTTTTCCGAAGTTGGTATCTTCCATGTGAATGTTCAACGACTGAGACTGGTCGATGTACGCTCCACGGTCAGCTGCCATCTCAAGGATCGACTTCTGCTTGATTTCCCAAACAGTTTTGTACATCTCTTTGATTTCCGCTGGGATCTCTTCGATGTACTGCACAGAACCGTTGTGTGAAATGATGGTGTCTTTCATCTGCTCATTCCACAAACCAAGCTTAATCAAGTCTTTCACCAAGAACTTGTTCACCACCGCGAATTCTCCAGAGAGAACGCGGCGAGTGTAGATGTTCGACGTGATCGGCTCAATGCACTCGTTGTTGCCGAGGATTTGAGACGTCGAAGCTGTTGGCATCGGAGCGAGCAACAACGAGTTGCGAACGCCGTGCTTTTTGATCTTGTTACGCAAAGCTTTCCAGTCCCACTGAGTGGTGTCTTCAACACCCCACATGTCGTGCTGGAGAACGCCTTTAGAAACCGGTGAGCCTGCGTAGGAATCGTAGGCGCCGTGCTGTTCAGCGAGATCACAAGAAGCGCTCAAAGAAGCGAAGTAAATCGTCTCAAAGATGTCTTTGTTCAAACGACGAGCTTCTGGGCTCTCGAACGCCATACGCATTTTGAAGAACGTATCGGCCAAACCTTGTACGCCGATCCCGATGGGACGGTTTTTCATGTTTGAGTAGCGCGCTTCCTCTACTGGGTAGTAGTTCAAGTCGATGATGCGGTTCAAGTTACGAGTCACTTGGTAAGTCACATCGTACAATTTCTTGTGATCGTAGCTGCCGTCTTTGTTGACGAACATCGGCAATGCGATCGAGGCCAAGTTACAAACAGCAACTTCTTTTTCAGAAGTGTACTGAATGATCTCGGTGCACAAGTTCGAAGACTTGATGGTGCCCAAGTTCTGTTGGTTCGACTTGCGGTTGGCGTGATCCTTGAAAAGCATGAACGGTGAGCCGGTTTCAATTTGTGATTGGATCACTTTGAACCAAAGATCACGGGCCTTAACCGTCTTAGTGGCGCGGCCTTCTTTTTCGTACTGAGCGTACTTCGCTTCGAAAGTTTCGCCCCAGCACTCAGACAATCCTGGTGCTTTGTTCGGGCAGAAGAAGCTCCAATCGCCGTCAGTTTCTACGCGCTTCATGAACAAGTCAGGAGTCCACATCGCGTAGAATAAATCGCGGGCGCGCATTTCTTCTTTGCCGTGGTTTTTCTTAAGATCCAAGAAATCTTCGAAGTCTGGATGCCATGGCTCGAGGTAGATAGCGAAGGCGCCTTTGCGCTTGCCGCCGCCTTGATCAACGTAACGTGCAGTATCGTTGAACACTCGCAACATCGGAACGATTCCGTTCGAAGTGCCGTTAGTACCCTTAATGAATGAACCTTTCGCGCGGATATTGTGAACCGCGAGACCAATGCCGCCAGCTGATTGAGAAATCAGGGCACACTGCTTAAGTGTTTCGTAAATCCCTTCGATGGAATCGTCTTTCATCGACAAAAGGAAGCATGAAGACATCTGCGCCTTCAAAGTTCCCGCGTTGAACAAAGTCGGAGACGCGTGAGTGAACCAGCCCTCAGAGATGAGGTGGTAGGTCTTCATCGCTTCTTCGATGTTGCCCATTTGTACGCCAAGAGCGACACGCATGAACATGTGCTGCGGACGCTCAACGATTTTGCCGTTGACCTTCAAGAGGTATGAGCGCTCGAGAGTTTTGAATCCGAAATAATCGAATTCGTAGTCACGTGAGTAAGCAATTTCAGACTCAATCCGGTCAAGGTTGGCTTCTGTGAACTGGTAAAGCTCCGGAGAAATCAACGGGCTCTTCTCTTTGGTGAACGCATTCTCGTAATTCCAGAGCATGCTGATGGTATCCATGAAGCTGTCTGAAGTTGAGCGGTGCAAGTTGGCCACAGCGATACGACCGGCAAGACGAGCGTAATCTGGGTGAACAGATGTCATGTAAGCAGAAACTTCTGCAGACAAGTTATCCAATTCTTCCGTGGTGATCCCGTCGAAGAGACCTTGAATCGTACGCTTCGCGATTTGCATCGCATCGACGTGCTCCGCCTCAAGCCCGTAAGTGAGCTTAGAGATTCGGTGAGTGATTTTATCGAACTGAACGGCTTCGCGTTTTCCTGAGCGTGTAATAACAAACATGACTATCTCCTAAAAATCCATATTAGTTGAGAATTCGAAAGCATTGCCGCTGGTACCTTTAGCAGAGTTCATCACGCCTGCTTTTTGGTATTCCGCTACGCGCTTCTCGAAGAAATTCGTTTTCCCCTGCATTGAAATCAATTCCATCCAGTCGAACGGGTTTTTCGCTCCGTACGTTTCGGCGTAACCGAGTGTGCGCAACAAGCGGTCGGCCACAAAACGGATGTACTCTTTCATCATGTCTGAATTCATGCCGATCAATGATACTGGCAACGCTTCAGAGATGAATTCCTGCTCCAGCTCCACTGCTTCTTTAATGATCTCAAGGATGCGGGCCTCAGACGGCTTGTTCTGTATGTAATCCCGATACAGGAGACAGGCGAAATCTGTGTGCAGTCCCTCGTCGCGACTGATCAACTCATTCGAGAAGGTCAGACCCGGCATGAGGCCGCGCTTTTTGAGCCAGAAAATAGAACAGAAAGAGCCAGAGAAGAAAATTCCTTCGATGGCCGCGAAAGCCACGAGGCGTTCAGCAAAGTTATCGTTTGAGTAAATGTAACGAAGGGCCCAGTCGGCTTTCTTTTTGATGCACGGAATATTATCGATGGCGTGGAAGAGGTAATTCTTCTGCTTCTCATCTTTAATATAGGTGTCGATCAAAAGACCGTAAGTTTCGGCGTGAATGTTTTCCATCGCTATTTGGAAACCATAAAACGCGCGAGCTTCTGGAATCTGAACTTCGTTGTAAAAACGAAGTGCCAGGTTTTCATTCACAATGCCGTCAGAGGCACTGAAGAAAGCCAGAATGTGTGAAATGTAGTGACGCTCTTGGTCGTTAAGAGCTTCCCAATCGCCGAGGTCAGCGTAAAGGTCGATCTCTTCGGCCGTCCAAAATGACGCCATCGCTTTTTTGTACATCTCCCAAATTGCAGTGTGTTGTATTGGAAACAAAACAAAGCGGTCATTAGTTGGGGTCTGTAGCAGTTCCGTGCTCATTACTTCTCCTCTTGAAAAGTTTCGTGTGTGTGTTCGCTTACATCTAGCCTAGTGGTGTTTTTGACTTTCGCCAAGAAAAAATACTACATATTGTGGTGTCGTCATTTTCCTGACGTGCTTTCTTACAACATCTAGCGGGGTCAATGCCTCAATCCACCACTTATTTAGTCAATTAAAAGCATGATTACGCAATGAGTCCGACGCCTATTAAGGACTTATCTATCAGGTCATCGACACTAAGAATTGGAGCGCGTGGATGAATTGCGCGACAATAACTGCAATTCAAAACAAAGGAGGCCCCATGGCCAAGACAAAATCAAAAATCAATATCGGCATCAACGACAAAGAGAGAAAAGAAATCGCAGCAGGACTCTCTCGTCTTCTTGCTGACAGCTACACTCTCTATTTGATGACTCATAATTTTCACTGGAACGTCACGGGCCCGATGTTCAATACACTGCACTTGATGTTTGAAGCCCAGTACACAGAACTCGCTCTCGCCGTGGACGTGATTGCTGAGCGTATCCGCGCTCTCGGTGAGCCAGCACCTGGTACCTACGCTGAATTCGTGGCGCTCTCTTCTATTAAAGAAGTGAAAGGCCAACCAAGTGCCAGCAAGATGATTGAACACCTCGTAGCAGGCCAGGAAGCCGTGACACGCACTGCTCGCTCACTCTTTCCTCTTGTCGACAAAGCCTCTGACGAGCCCAGCGCCGATCTTCTGACCCAACGAATGCAGTTGCACGAAAAAAATGCCTGGATGTTGCGCAGTCTGCTCGAGTAATTCTTCGTTTTTTGTTTGCTTCAGGAGGCCCAGGTCAATCACGAAGGCCTGCTCCTGAAGCGAATTTATTGGCGTTAAAATCTTAAGATAAAATCAAAAAAACTCGCTCAGCTCTAAGAGAAAATCACCGAAACGCCCTCACCTGTCTTTGGAGGTTTTGTGATGATTCTCTACACCCTTTCTAATGCAACTTTCACCTTGGATGTCTACGAAGACAAAGTGGTGTTCCATCCAAAGTTGTGGAAAGGAATTCTCTCCAAGGAGTGGGATCGCAGCCAAACGATTACCTACTCGCAACTTCAGCGCGTGGAACTGCACAAAAAACTTTGGCCCCAAGGCCATCAGCTGTGCTTTCACACCAGTGATCGCACCATCGTGTTCAGCTTCCGCAATATCTATCCCTTTTATGAAAGATTACTCATCTATCTCGAGCGTCAGGTGATCCGTTATTACAATCACCCTGAGGGTCTTCCTCCCTCTGTCAAGACGGTGCCAGATCTGTTGGAGGAGCGTAAGCAGTCGCGATCACGCTCCTCCACCCTGGCCGCATAGGTAAATAGCCTATTCCCAGATGCTGACGGAAAGGGTTAAGCTTTTTTTCTGAATCCATTCAAAGGATAGAGAAATGAAAGCCCATACCCTTATGTTGGTTTTGCTTCTGACATCGCTCACGGCCTGCGGCCAATCTAATAACGGCAGCTCAGGTGCTGAACGCATTCCTCGCCCTTCTATTCCAGATCAAGAGCAGGACGAAACTCCTGACGCTCCTCCGACCACTCCTCCGCGCGTACGCCCGGAAGAGCTCGCTGAGATTGCAGAGCTTAAACCGACCATGTACTACGTGGCGCAGGAAGAGAAAGTGAAATGTCGCGGCCGCTACCGCAGCGTGGATTATGTCGGTACCGAAAAATCAAATATCCTCGATCCTGAAGGCCGCACCATCGCGACCGTCTGCACGCGCTTCCTCAAAACTCTTGATATGGAAGGCACGGGCATTTTGAAAGACCGGGGCGCGGGTAAAGTCACTGTGAACTACGCCACCCGTATCAATGGCCAGATTCGCTACCACGCCGTCAAAAAATGCGTTTATGGCGAAGGCGTTCGCAGAGATCTCTGCTTGCTCCCTTACCACACCATCGCCTCTGACAATAAAGTGCATAAAATTGATGAGATCATCTACATCCCACGCGCCGAAGGCATTGAATTGCCCGACGGCACTCTTCACGAAGGCTATTTCATCGTCCGTGACACTGGCGGTGCCTTCGATGGGATCGGCGCTCAACGCATCGACCTCTTCACCGGCCTTGATCCTGACAATAACAATGCCTTCTTCAATGCAGGCTTCAATCACAACACGCCCATGGAAGCCTTCAAAGTGAAAGGCGAATCAGCCGAGATCATTAAGAAGCGTCTCCAAGAGCGCTTTGGCGAGATCTATTGAAAGCGCTGCTCCTTCTTATCGCCCTGATAAGTGTTCCGGCCCGGGCCGATATCGCGGTCATCACTTACAATATGGCGCAGCTGGAAAGGATGTGGATTGATTTCGTTCCCTGCACCGCTGAACGCCTTCCCTTGCAAGTGGCCGGTCTTCTCACCTCACGTGAGGCTCTCATTTATACAGAGCCACGCTTTGTGCTCTTGCTTCAGGAAGTCTTTAAGACGGCAGCTTACGAACGTCTGAAAGAAGCGTCCAAAAAGCTGGGCTTCCGCATGCTACCGGCCAGCGCTGATGAGGCGAAAGAGAATGGTCTCGTCACGATCACCAATCTCCCTGTGCTCGAATCACGCTTTGTGCCCTTCACTCAGGATAATTTTGCGCAAAAGGGCATTCTCTATACACTGCTAGGTGTAGGTCGCGGCTATAAGCTCGCCGTTGCCAACGTTCACACCGTGTTCAGCAACACGTCTGTGCTCAATGAAACGCACATTAAGCAGTTTCAAGAAATCGGAAAATTCGTCACAGATAATCGCCAGAAGTATGTTCCTTTCATTGTCGGTGGTGATTTTAATGCCGGCCCAGACATGAAATACGCCACTGAGTTCTATCCTATGGCCCAGACCATTTGGCACCGAGGACTGATGCCGGTGATGACGGAACAAAAAATGAGATGGGTCGATTATGTCGGCTTCACTTGGGATAACGCCAACCCGCTGATCCAGTTTCCTGCTCCCATCATCAAAATGATGAATTACTGGGAACAGGGTTCTACAAAATGGGAACTGAGCGATTCAAAGATGGACCACATCTTTATTTCTGAAGGTATGGAAGTAAAGAGTTCACGCCTGGTGATGAAAGATCCGGTCATCCTTGATTGCCCGGGGCGCACCGATGAAAAACGTTATGGTACCTTGAGCGATCATTACGGACTCATGGTGCAATTCAAAGTGAATCAGTAACTCTCAACCTATTTCAGGCCACCATAAATGTCCTTCCGGGCGGTAAGAACTTTCTCGGCACGACGTAGACTTCGATGCCATGACAAACCGCGAGTTCAGCAAAATCGTCGAGAAGATCGTCATCCTCGGTGTCCCGCTGCCCCTTACTCAGCGACATCTTCCCTGTCTCCTGGTCAAACTTTCCAAAATGAAGATCCTCAAGCGACACAACTAGTTTAGAGATCGTTTTCTTCACAATGTGCGCAGCTAGGCCTTCGAGATCTGCTACAGCTTTAAGAGTGCACTGACTTACCACCGCGTGAAGATGGCCATGCACCTGTGTGTTGAGCTCCTCCTCCAGGGCGGCCTGCACGAGGCTCACTGAACGATCTTCGACAGCGGCGAGGCCCATGTCCGGAAGAATCTTCACGGGCAGGTTCAAGCGACTCCAGTAGTTGTCGTTGCGAAGGATTGGATCGTTCGGACAGTCGATCGCCAGGAAGCGGATACTTTCTTTGAGGTGACTTCTCACTTCGGCCTCTAGGTAGGCCAAAAAATCTCGGATGTCCTTGCGGGATATCTTCTCTAGCCACTCGCCGTCGTTGGCAAACTTCGCGGGGACGAAGGTGTCGATGTGCTCCGATGTTAGGGAGCTGACTCGATGAAGTGTGCACCCTCCACGCTGGAACGTGAGCAGCAATGCCTCGCCATTCAAGAGTGACGATGCCATGAGGGGCTTCACGTGGAAACTCTTTGCGACAACCACTCGCGGCTCCATCGCCAACGCGAGTGGCACAAAGGTCGTCATTCCTGCCGCATGATAGATGGCCAGTGTCCTGGCCCCGTCTTTTTTCCAAGCTTCCCAGTCCGGGTGCTCGATTGATATTTTCGCCAACCCTTCTCTTCCTAGAATGAGATTTGCAGAACGAACCAAGCCGTTAAAAATCGATACGGAGGGCAGATAAGTCCCACGGATCGGAACAAACAATGACACGAGCGGAACACGTTCATACTGCGTACCAAGCATTGACTTGATTTTTTCGAGGGGCACCATAAGTTTCATCGCAGATCCTTTAATTATTGTTTTGTAAAACGTTTGCTAGTTCGAGCGATTAAAGATGTCGTGGCGCAAGGCTGCCTCATCTAAAACAGGACCGATAGCCGCGGGTCGATAGTCGAGTCGGTTGCGTTCTGCGATGTTACTCGCACAAGAGGTCGTGAGCAGAACGAGCACAATAATGAGTATCGAATACATAAAAATCTCCTCTAATGTGGTCTTGTCCTCTAAGCTCCGTCCGGGCGAAAGCCGTGCTGACGAATCGGAGCACAGTAAGTGTGGACTACTCCCCACGTGATTATTATCGACGGAGATGGCGGGCGAAAAAATTTCATAAAAAGAAATTCTTCGATCATGAAAAAGAACACAGAGCGAATTCGCCAGAAACAAATTTAATCATTCGCAAAAACGAATCATCTGGCGCCAACTCGACACCACAATCGTAACTAAAACATACATTTGTTTTTTCGTTTGACGACGGAACCGTGCTGCTCGAATCTCCACGAAGACACACTACTTCGTATCCTAAGGAGAACTTCGTGAAGGTTTTTTTCGTGCTCACTGCTCTGATGCTATCGATCGCTGCCAATGCAAACCCAACGCCCGCATCACCCTGGGGCATGAACTACTTTTCCTTCTGGGAAGGTAACGATTTAAACGACGGAAAAACAGCGAAGAACGAACTCGGCAATCGCCTCGACGATGGGCTCCAGCTCTTCAACTTGATCTCTACTACCTACAAACTAACTGACAGATACTCTCTCGATCTCCAGACACGCCTCGAGCACATCCCCATCACCTATAACGGCGACACCAAGCGGGGCAATCCCACACGCCCCTCATGGCGCTTTCAAGGATTAAGAATCGGAATTTCAGGTAAGCTTGCAGCTGGGGAACGTTGGAGCCTGAGAGGTGCGTTCAACACTGACATCCCAGAATTGAATGGTCGCGATGCCCGCTTGCGGACCACGATCTTCAATCCTGGACTCTTCACTGGCCTCAACTACCAGTTCAATGATCGCTGGTCTCTTTACGCGATCCTGTCTCCACGGGTTTTCTTCTATACTGACAACGACGCCGCTGAGCCGGAGTGGATCGCAGCAGGTCGCGACCCGGGTGAGAAACCTCGCCTTATCCTCGCTGCTTCTCCATCTATCAACTACGCCATCAACGACAAGACAGGCATCCGCGGCGGGCTCGATCTATCCTTCCGCCAGTTCGTCGAAAGTGATCCGACCTATCTCAAGCGCTGGCCGACGTCAGCCTCGGTCGGACCAACTTTCGTGCTCTCGAAGCACATGACGATTTTCCCGTACGTGCAGGCCTGGCCCTTCGACGGAAAAAAACTCACGATGGAAACGACGTCCTACGGGGCATGGATCAACGGGGTGATTTTTTAGCCTCGACTAGTGACGATCAAAGTTTCCAATAAAGCCGCGATGAGCCTCTTCGGTGTGCTCTTCTGCTGAAGCGACATCGCGCTTAGACAAGGTAGTCGAGCAGCCGCCTAGAAAGGCAAGTACGGCGAGTAGTAGGAAGGGCTTAATCATGCAGATTCTCCTTTAGAGAGCTAGGTCGGGATGTAATCACCCGTCCTAGGCTTCTTATCGGAGTTGCCAAAACCGTCCTTGAATCCATCGCTTTTATGAAAGTATCAGCAGAAATTACGGGCTAATTGATTTTGAACTCGCTGCTGAGCCCTTCCAAGAGAGGGTCTTTGAGAAGCTTCTTCGGAACACCCAACAGGTAGCGCTGCACCAGATTTGTTCGTCCGACAAGCTGGAGGCGCCCAACCCTGACCCAGGACTTCACGGTCGTTTCCCCGAGCGCGATCGCTCCCATTCCCTGGGCGCCCAATTCTTTGACGAGCGCCGTATCCGGAACTTCACACACAATCTTTGGAGTCAGCGAATTCATGGCGAAGTATCCATCGAGCTGGGTCCGCAGTGGATGCCCGAGCGTCGGAAGCACAAGGTCCGCGTTGTTGAGACACTTGGGGAAACTTTCTTTTTCGGGGATTCTCGTGTTTTTCTTCCAGAACGCAATTCGCTCAGCCCCCACTGGAAGATAGACCATCGGTGCGTTCGTAGAAAATTCGTGGTCCGTTACGACTAGATCAAGGCTTCCATCGCCGAGGCCAGCGATGAGTTCCTCGACCACTCCTTCGCGCACAATCAATTTGGCTTTGGTAATTTTTTTTAGGCGCATCATGGTGAACGCAAGAATGGCCTTTGGAACGCCCTCAAGAGCGCCTAGCGATACCTGGCGCTGCTCGGCCAGCTCGCCCCTCTCGATGACCCGCAAAAGCTCGTCACCACGAGAGAAGATATCGCGGGCGTAGCGCATAACAACGTGCCCGCGCTCAGTTAGAACCAGCTTGCGATTTCGTCGATCAAAAAGGCGTCCGACCTGGTCTTCCAGGGCACCAAGCTGAACGCTGAGGGTTGGTTGGCCGAGACGCAGCACTTTTGATGCCTGACTTATTGATCCTGTTTCGGCTATTTTTAAAAAGTAGTAGAGATGGTGGTAATTCAGCCAACTCATTCTAAGCTACAGTCCACGAGGTGAGCGATTAGTGGCCCGTTCGATTGGGTCCAGCGCTCGAGAGTTATCGACTTCAGTATCGACGTGAGCACAACCAACGAGCAATGCGAGTAAGAAAAATAGTTTCATGGGATACCTCTTTTGATTACTATATCGAGGGTGAGCACATCCCCGAAATTCATTAAAGCGAATGTTTCGTTTACTTTTATCAAATCATCGTTTTTAACAAAGCATGAGATAAGACAAAGCATCGAAGACATTCACTAATGAGGTCCCATGAAACTTGTATCTATACTTTCACTGCTTCTTGCGGCCACAAGCATCTATGCCCAAGAAACGCCACAGTCGAAGCAAACCGTCGACATGACATGGGTCGAAACAGTAAAGAAAAAACTTCGAGTCAATTACTTCTCTGAGTACCTCGGCCCGGGTTTTGAGAGTCGGGACGGCAACATCCCCGACGTCGATAGTAAGGGAAATGCCGTCGATAATCCGGAACCTGCGCAGTTCTGGAATCAAATCTCGATTGGCTGGAATGTGACAGAGCAATGGCGACTGATTTTTAACCCACGCTTCACTCTACAAGTCGGCAACAGAGATGATCTCCCCTCAGACGACGGCATCTTGCGCACCGAAGACTTCCTCGTGGGTTTCCAGGGAACTCTCTGGAGTAGCGGTCCTTGGTCTGTGTGGATTCGTCCTGGCTACCGACTTCCTACAAGCCGATTCACTCGCGACGCAAACTGGAAAGGCGAAGCCGAATGGTTGCACATCATCGATCGCGCCCCAGAAAAGGACATGAAGTGGGGCGTTGGTATGTGGACGCAGATCCGCATGTATGTGCCCACGGAAGATACCACGAACGAGCGCTGGCGTATCTACAACGCTCCCTACGTGACCTATACCTTTAATGACAAGTGGCGCGCTGAGGTCTTCTACGAGAACACCATCCAGCACAACGAATTGCGGGGTAAGCGCGACTACAACTATGCACGAAACACGATGCAGTCCGCGATGACCGGTGTGACCTACAACATCAACCCGTCGCTTTCGGTGTTCCCGTTCATTCGGTACTACACCGTTCGCAAGTTCAGCGCCGACACCATGGGTCTCGGCGCCTGGATCTCAGCGGCGCTGTTCTAGATCTTCTCGGTCTCTGCAAAGAAGTTCAACGGCTGACGTACATCGACCACACCGCCACCCTTAGGCTTTGGGAACTCGATGATACGAAGGACGTTCGCCATGCAGTTCGTTCCTTTGTTAGAGAAACGAGCGTCTTTCGCTTTGATATCAGCGCGTGAGACGCGGCCATCTGGAGAAATCTGGAAGTCCAAATCAATAACGCCTTTGATATCTTTCGACGCCGCCATCAACTCCTGCTGATAGCAGTGACGGAACTGTGGCAAGTACTCCTGCAAGATCTTGCGCAAGAGTTCTGGGTCCATGGAACCCAAGACCACTGTTTTTGGCTCAAGATACGAGTGATCGAAGCCTTTCTTCGACACAAGGCCTTTGGCACCCGTAGAAGCAGAACCCGAGCCAGCTGCATCAGAGCCAAGTTTGCCTACACCCATGGCCGAGCCTGCACCGGTGGCACTGCCACCCAAGGCCGACGTTGAAGCGCCAATCCCTTTAGAGGTCGCGGCTGGAGATCGTCCTGCGCCTGCGGCATCAGCTGGTGAGGCATCGGAAACAACCGAGTCTACACTCACGCTGGATGAGAACTTATACGCTTTCGGTTTCGATGGGGCCGCTGCAGCGGTCTCTTGCGTCACTTGAGAAGCGGCCGCTGGAGCACTGGCCGCTGCCATCTGTGGTTTTGTCTTCGGTTGATCTGTCGACTTGGTTCCGGTGTTCTCCGTTTTCGAAGTCACTTCAGTCGCCGAGATTTCTGCTTTCGCATCGCCATCGGTCTGCTTCACAGCTTTATAGACGATGGTCATTTGCTTCACTTCTTCTGGCTTCATTTCCGGCACACCGATCAAGAGCAAGAGCAAGAAAGGAACAAATACACCCGCTGTGACACGAATCGCTTCTTTGTAGAACTGACGGTCACGCCACAAGAATGGCAAAGGGCGAACTTTAAAGCTCTGCTCAACCATCCGCAAAGAAATCTGATGGACGCCGTAAGTGAGGAAGATGGCCTGACGACCTAATTGGCCATCACCATTGAGCGTAAAGCCCTCAGGGGTGCGTACGTTCCAGCGCCCCTTACTGTGCTCCACAATCGTGGCGTCGGCGGTAATACCCGGGAACCAGATCTTACCCTTCTCTGCCACTGGCGAAAGAATGAGATCATTCTCTTTGAGATCAATAAAGTGGATATCCACCACGTTGCCCGATGAGTACACGATGATTTCCATCTTCGTGTCAGCTTTATCCTGAACCAAATCCAAAGGCTCAGTGCCAGACTCAAGGGCCTCACCTTCCACTCCACCATTGAGGTAGAATGGAGGGCGAGTGATCAATTCCACACTCTCGGTATCAATCTTCAGATCGCAGTACTCTTGATCAATCAAAGTCATGCCTGCGCGCTCGGGCACGTAGACACTTTGCGACTCAGCGACAGCTTCGACGAGTACAGGAACTTCCGCTTCTGCGTCTAAGAAGACAGCAGATGATTCAAATGATTCGAGATTAAAAGCGAGATCTGCGATGGTGAGCGTGTCCCCAGGGAACAGCTCGGCTTCACGCACACGTTTGCCGTTGACGAAAATACCGTTCGTACTCGCAAGATCGAGTACCTTAACAGACTCACCGACTACCATCAGGTAGCAGTGCTGAGGAGAGATTCCACGAGAACCGAGAACGACATCACAGCGCTTGTCCGAACCAACCAAAACTTTTGATCGATCCAGTACGAGGGCCTCTCCCACCCGTGCATCCATTGCAGCGAGGCGGAAGAATGTCCTATGTGGACTTCGACTCATTTATTTTTCGCCTCCAATGCCGCAATTTGCTGCTGAGCTTCGCGCTTCAAACGCTCACTCAATTGCGCAGGAACTTTCAAACCTGTTGTTTGCAAACTTTTCAAAAGACCTTCGGCTTCATGCGGACGCCCTTCCCACAAATGCCACTGAGCCAGTGTGAGGGCGAAGTCTTCACGAGAGTGAAACTTCGCAGGGATCAACGCCAAGAACGGAGTCGCTGACTTAGAGCTCCCGCTTTGCAAATGAGCGAGACCTTTGAGATGCAGAATCTCTGGGTCCTGGCTCTTATCAAACGGAGCTTTGCTTAAAACTTTAAGAGCTTCTGTGTTCAAGTTCTGGCCCACATAAATTTGAGCGAGGTTGAACGCCGGAGTGATGAACTGAGGAGCGAGCACGTGAGCTTCAGTGAACAGGTCATAGGCGCGTGACACGCGTCCTTGACGAAGATAAATTACCGCGAGGTTGTTTTTCACCATAGCGTTTTCTTCTTTCGTCTTCGAGAGCTCTTGCGCCATCCCGAGGAAGAAACGTGCTTCGCGCAGCTCACTATGCCAAGCGAGACAGTTCCCTACCCAATTCCAATAGCGAGCGGTCTTCGCCCCTTTGGCATATTCCGCGCGGGCCTTTTGAGTGAAGGTTTCCAGGTCGCCCTGGTAACAGCCACGCAGCCATTCCGCCTCGACGTTTTCTTTACCCGACACTCGCCAAAGGCTTTCACCTTTGAAAAGTGCTGAGTCTTGGTCCACCAAAAGCTTTTGGTGAGGATTTGAAGCGCAGGCACCTAGAAGTGCGGCGAGAGAGACTAAGAGTAGGTTCTTCATTTGCGCTCTCCTGGGATCTGATCCATGGCACTGGTCGACAAGACGGGCTGAACAGGAGATGCAAAGGTCACATCACCTGACGGGCGACGAGTGGCTTTTTTGAAGTCCACCACTTTCGTTTGGAAGACCTTGGCGATCTTATGCATTTCACCTTGGAACGAAACGATGAACTCCGGCTCCTCGCCCACTGGGTTCAGCGCTTGAATCATGTCAGCGACCTGAGCATAGAAGCCCTGGAGCTGTTGATTGGTTTGCTCACGAACCTTGCCGTGCTCGCTGGCCAAGAGTGGCTTCACTTCTTCACCCACTTTCTTAATCTCAAGTAAGAAGCCTTCGAGACGTGCATTGAAGCCATCACCGTCAAATGCTTTTTCTTTCTCGATCAAGACCGTTTTAAGGAGGCTTTCGCGGCGAGTCTGGAACTTCTCTTGCTCTTTGAATTCATCCATCAAAGCGGCCACTTTTGGGTGGTCTTTGAGTTGAGTGAGTTCTTTGCGCAGAGTACGTTGAGAAATCTCAGGTTGGTCCCAGTAGAGATCCAACAAGTAAGTCACGTAGTCATTCTTATCCAAACGCTTCTTGTTATTGTCCCAGAAAGACGTGAGGCGAGAGATATCGTTGTGGTCCCAGTAGTACCAAAGGATTTGACCGGCGACCTTGCTCTCCATCTCTGTTGAAGAAGCACAGCCAGCGAAGTCGCGGTACTGACCGCTCACCATACTGTCGTCAGCAAGGACTAGGTGGAAGCCCGTCGAGAGTTCCCACAAACGGTCTTGTTTTTTCGATTTGAAACCACAAGATTTTTTGAGAATCGCGTCGGTCATACGAACGGCGCCGCGGAACTCACGCATGTACGCCATGCGCTCCACCATCGCAGTCAAGTGTGCGGTTTTTTCATCCAGTTCTTTTTTGTCGAGCAACTCCAGGGACTTTTCCATCCATGGGATGGCGGCCACTGGCTGAGCCAAATCAAGTTCAAGATCGGCCGCTTGGATACCAGCGAGAGCGCGAACTTTGTTTGGGTAGATGGTGGTCTTGTAAACGTCTTCGAAGGTTTTCAAAGCTTCACGCAACTGGCCCTTGGCCACTTGGTCCTGAGCAGTCACGAAAAGGATTTGCCCCAAGATGATCTCGGTTTGCTCGATGGTCTTGCCATCAAACTTCAAGAAGCCTTTCTTGAACTCGCCGATCCAGTGAGTGATCTTCAAGACTTCTTTTGACTTGATGAAATCATCCATCAAACCTTTCATAAGCTCTTGCTGTTGAGTCAAATCACCCGAGTAGTTCTTGTGGTAGCGCTCGAGGGCACTAACCGCTTGCTCATCACGTTTGTCTTCGCGATGAAGCAAAAAGAGTTTTGGATAGAGTTTGTGGCTCATGTCGTCTTTCGGGAAGATGTCGACGTGATTTTCGTACGTATAGACGAGCAAAGCACGCTGCGGGTCCTTGGCCAACACTTCTTCGCCCGTCAAGGCCAAAAGTGAGTTCAAGATTTTGCGCTGACGAGCGAGCTCTGGCTTAGGATGTTTCTTTGAGTCCTCGAGGGCCAAACGGTAGGCCTTCGCGGCGTTGTCGTATTGGTTGACCGCGTAGTAGGTCTCACCAATAAAGTAAGCGTATTCGTCTTTTTTATCCGCATCGAGTTCACGCAAAAGATTGAAGTACGCGACGGTACGATTCAAATCGCGCGAGGCGAATTCATCGCCACCCTTCTTGACGTCTTTCGCCACTTGCAACTGCAAATAACCAGCCACACTGCGGACTTTCTCTACGCCGTCTTCTTTCGCCTTCACGAGTTTTAGCTCTGGCTTGAGAGCATCTTTCTTATGAAGATCAAGAAGCTTGGCTGAAATCTTCAAGTGGTCATCGTAGCGCTTGTAGGTACGGTAGAAATCAAGTTCGTAAAGCACGAGGTCTTCTTGGTGCTGCTCAAGGCCGCGTGAACCGATCAAGTCCTGCATGGTGCGAAGAATCGTTTCTGTCTCTTTGCCATGGCCCTTATCAGCGGCACGTTTCGCAAGGGACAAAAGATACACCATCGGATCGTTTTCATTCTTAACGTAAAACTCGCGACCGTCTTCGATACGGTTAGCGAAAACGAAGAATGGGGCCAAGTGTTGAAGTACCTGCTCACGGATGTCCACATAGCGTGAGTCTTTGCTCAAACGGTACGCTTCTTTCAACTGAGTGATAGCTTCATCGTTGCGATTAGTTTTGACATAACACCAGCCCAAGTTGAGCAAGTGTTTTGGCTTCCAGTCATCGGTATCGCTCTTCACGACTTTCTCGTAATAGCGAATCGCTTCTGGGAATTTCTTTTCGTTGTAGTAGAA
This sequence comes from Callophyllis flabellulata, assembly GCA_032270525.1. Taxonomy (NCBI): domain Eukaryota; phylum Rhodophyta; class Florideophyceae; order Gigartinales; family Kallymeniaceae; genus Callophyllis; species Callophyllis flabellulata. The sequence continues at coordinate 82,448 of JAUJPK010055547.1, read as the reverse complement.
GTCCGCCATTGAAGTCTCAGCATGGTGGCGCAAGGGAGTGCCTTCACGGATGAGTTTCAAGGCCTCCAGCATGTACGGCTCGGTACGCTTGTCACGGCCATAGTCACGAGAGTTCAAACCCAAGGTGTAGTACATCGCTCCACGACGGGGCGACTCTGGGTACATTTTAAGGAGCTTTTCGCCGTAAGCGCGCACTTCGTTGTACTGGCGCAACGACTCAGCAAAGTACGCATCTTTGCCCATGTGCTTGCGGCCATCTTTGGCTTCGAGGAAGGCTTTGTTTTCGCGCTCAAGCACGAGCTTCAAGCGCTCAGAGTAAAGCTCAAGCAAACGGTAATGAACTTCATCACCCTGCTTGCGAGCTTTTTCGAGCATCTCTGTTTCAGTTTTTACGAGCTTCATCAACTCTTCCCAGCGCGCATCCATCTTTTGGGCGTAGACCCCCGTGGGAAGCGTAGCAAGAAGCAAGATGGCTACCTTTGATTGAAACTTCATCTTAGTGTTCTCCCCGCACGATAAATTTGAACTGCGTGAAGCCCACCTTGGCCGAAGAAGCCATGATCTTTTCGATCTGCTGGTAGTCAGTACCACGGTCAAAAACTAAATTTATTAAGGCCCCTGCTTCAGATTTCTGTTCTTTCTCAGGAAGCAACTTGTGGCGCTCGGAGAGCGCCGTTTCTAGCGCGGCCAGGGCCGGAGCCTCGCCTGCTGGCATACGACTGATCTCTTGCATATCAAGGAAAATGGTCTGCTCTCCATTGAGCTGAATAACCGGCGCGTAGTGCGTGATATGGGTGGATTCCGAATCCGCCATCTCTACACCTTTTACCAGATCAAGCTGCAAGTCAGAGGCGTTGTAGTTCATCAAAAGGAACACCAACATAATAACCAAGATATCCAACAATGATGTGATATCAACTTCGAGTGCTTCCGGTTTACGGCGATTGTTAAATCTTTTCTTCACATCGCCCCCTTTCCGTCGAAGACGATCTCTTCGAACATCTTGGCGCCCTTATTCTCTTTGGCGTGGTCAATGACTTTCACCAGGCGGTGAAATGGAACTTTCCCCTGTGGACGCAACTGAGCGACGCGCTCATCGGGATGCTTGGCCTTAAGACCTGCGAGCGTTGAACGAAGTTTGTCCCAGTCGTTATCACCGAAGGCGCCGACTTTCTCGCTGGCGATCCCACGACGAACCACCACTTCAGTGGCGTGGACTTCAATGACAAGGTTCAAAGGATCTTTCTTCATTTTATCTTCGCGCATCTCACGAACCATAGGTACGCTCGAGCCGATTTCATAGACGTTGACGAACTGAGCGCTCATCAACAAGAAGAAGATGAAAATGAAAACCGCGTCCATAATGGGCACGAGATTAATCTTCTCGGGTTTTTTCATAACATGGCGTTTGCGCATACGTACCTCTTCGCCGTTTTAAAATGTCCGAACGCTAACTTAAGCGGCGTCTTGGTCGTGGGTGTTCTTGTAAGCTTTTTTAGTGCCCAAAAGATCCACCAACTTCACCGAATTCTCTTCGATCTCTTTAATCATGCGCTCACCCTTCGCTTGCAAGTAAGCATGGATCATCATCAAGCTAATGGCCGACAACAAACCGAGAGCTGTGGTGTTCATCGCTACCGAAATACCCATGGCGAGGAGTTTGGCTTTCTCAGCTGCTTGAGCGTTCGCTACCGCACCGAAAGATTGAATCAAACCTTGGATGGTACCCAAAAGACCAAACAAGGTAGAAACGTTGGCCATCAAAGCGATGGTCGGAAGGCGTTGCTCAATTTTTGGCACCACTTCGAGGATGGTGGCTTCGAGAGCGTCTTGCACTTGTTCTTTAGTTTGGTTGGCGCGCTTCAATCCGTTCTTCATCACCAAAGCAAGAAGAGCGTTTGATTCGGCACAGGCCTGAATCGCGGCTGAGATCTCGTTACCCACCACGAACTTACGGATGGTGGCAAAGAGCGAGGCACCGTCGACGTTGTAAACGCGGTAGCGATTCCAGCGCTCGGCCGCAATGGCAAGACCTACGGCCCAAATGGCCAAGATCACCCACATGAACACACCACCCTGGATCATGAACTGGGCGGCCCACTCAAAAAAGTTAAGTTCAGGGTTGGCAACAGCGGCGGCCAAAGCTTCAGATGAGGCTTGGTTGGCGGCGGCAGCGGCGGTACTATCCATGGAAAGGCTCCTTAGTTCAGCGCAGGGTTTGGATGTCGTGTTTAATATTTGGATCGAAGTCGGCACGGTTATACAGATCCAGCTCGAAGCGACGGCGGTCACGTTCGCGCACGGATAAATCACCTGGAGCGATCAATTGGCCTTTAACCTCTAGATCGCCCAAGTCGAATTTTTCATATTTCTTATATTCGTAAATCGTCTTCTGCTCTTGGGCATAGGCCATTGAGCTCACAAGAAGAAGCAAGGCCAACCACTTATTCTTCACGAGGGGCCTCCTTTTTTACGGTGCTGCAGTTGTTCGCAAGACCAAATGAGAAGTCCCCGAGTTCATCGGCCCAGAACGCGCCCTGAAATTTCCAGAACTGTTCAAAGCGAGAACGCTTAACTTGAGAAAAGCTACCGCGGCCGCGGTCAGAAATGAGTTTCTTAGAACCGTACACCAGGTCTTTCTTGCGTGAGATGATTTCTAACTTCACCTTGAAGAGCTCTTCGGAAAGCTCATAGACGTTCGAGATAAACTCGAACATGTCTTTCTTGGCGTGGTAGTTAATTCGACCCACCAGGTTTTCCTTTACGGCCCCCAAATGGGCCACACTGTCTTTCATCCAGCCGCGTGCGCGGTGATTAGATGGAAGGTTTTGGAGCACTTGGGCTAATCGGTCCGATTCCGCCTTAACTTTAACTAAAGAGGCCTGGTCGAGAGCGAAGCGCGGGCGCTGGCCAATCTGCGCGGCCAACTGTCCGATAAACGGATGCAGCTGACGACGCTGCTCAGGCGACAGTTGCATCAACTCAAAAAAATGTGTTTGGGAACCCTTGTGGGCATTCAACATCCCCTCGAGGGCCTCTGTGCGTGGTTTGTAGTTGTTGTAGAACTGATCAATCACCACCAACGAGTCATCGTAGAGGCACAAACGGAAATAACTGAGAGCTGTCAGCACTTCCGCTTCAGGCTCGAAGTAGGACTCAAGCAATGGTGACTTGTAGGTTACAAGCAATCCCAAGCTGCGGTTGTAATCTTGCACATTGTAGAAAGCCCAGGCTTTCTCCAGCAAAAGATATGGCCATTTGTAAGCACGTTTGTTGATGCGCGCATAGGCCTCAATCGCTTCAGTAAACTTACCGGCCTTATAGAGTTTGCGAGCGCGGATGGTAATGCAATCTTCCGCCAACACCGTGTAGTAACGCTTCAATAATGGTGAGTTCACTTCGTCAGCTCGTTTGCCGGCGATCTCGTAGCACTGCTCTTCAAAGGCTTCACGAGCACCATCGGACCCGGTATCGGCCGCCATATCGGCGAGCAACAAGCGGGCCTCTGGATAGTAGCGATGCCAACGTGGAACGTTGACGAGCCATTTCTGAGCGTCTTTAGCTTTCTTCTCTTTCCAGGCCTCACGACCGAGCAAGAAGTGCACACTGGCGACGTGCATTTTCGACAGCGCCCCACGATCGTAGTCTTCCAGCGCTTCGACGTTCGTCTTCAAAACGAGTTCTTCCAGTAATTCTAGGTCAGCGCTGTCTTGATCTTTTTGTTTCGCCAAATGGCGAACCTGCGCATCAAGGGCCGCATAAGTAAAACCCGCTTCCGCGAGTTGAGCTGCATCCGGCTTCGCTTTCCAATTGATCTCCTCAGCCAAAGCAGGTGAGGCCAAGAGGAGGATGAACAAGTACTTCATGCCTTCCCCTTAGTACGACCAGCCAAGCTGGAAGATGAGATCATTGTTAGAACGGATTTTGTCTTGTTTTGGATTCTTAGGTCCTGGAGCGCGGTAGTACGTCCCGACCCATTCCACACCGACGTGCCAGTTTTGATTCAAGTGAAACTTGAACGCACTCTTGGCGTAAGCCCCTGTGTTGTTTTCTGATTCGTATCTGTCTTGGCTTGAAGCCGCCGTCACTGACTTTAAGTTACTCTTGGTGGTCACTTGCGCCACACCGGCCCCAAAGCTCCAATCAAAGTAAACAATCTTGTTGAAGGTGTTGATCTTACCGTAGAACGGCGACCATACGATACCGGCACCGAGAGTTCTTTCCGGACGACGAACAAACGGGACCCCTTCATTCAACAACTGGACGTTTCTGAAGTTGTCGTTGTTGGTGTTTTGGTATCCGAGGTACATAACCTCCACCGCCCACTCTTCGTGAAAATAGAAACCGGCTTTCACCGCCACACCACGCGTATCTTGGAAAGCGGACGTGAGGTTTTGTAAGTACCCCACGTCCATATACAAGGTGTGTTCTTTCTTATGGATCTTATTCTGCAGCACGTAGACGGCTTTATCCGGATCCAGCCAAAGAAAGTCGTAAGTACTCTCCTCACCTGCATACGAACTCGTCGCCCACAACCCCAACATGCTTGCCAACATCAACTTCAACATTTAACAACTCCAACTAGTATTGGTAACGAACTTGAACTGAGGCCCCGACTGCTGGGACCGAACCTGCATCGAATTTCAACTGACGACCTGTCACTGACCATCCACTTGCCTGCACCACACCATTCACACGTACTTCCACTGATCCCGCGACTGGGTCGTGAGCAAGAGGGAAAGTATCGAGCAAGTTGATGATCTGCTGGCCCATGTCGTTCAAGACGGTGGCGAAGTTCGATTTGATATCGGCCACAGTACCGCCGGTCTGATCAGCTTGGTAACCGTAACGCTCAAATCCACAAGTGAGACCGCCGCCAGTTTGACAAGGAACAGTGTTCACGATCGAGTAGGCTTTTACATAACCCGCGTTGGTTTTTGCTGCCTGCAGAGAAGCTAAGTACTCTTCTTTTGTTTTTGGCGACTGGTCTTCTTCGTCTGACAAGTAAACAACAACCAAGTAAGCGTCATCGCGCATCCAAGAAGCTTTGTAACGGTTGATGAACGATTCAGAAGCTTGCAAACCTTTTTCGTTACCATCACCGCGGATACCCACGTTTACATGGCGAGCGAAGTCAGCTTTGAAGTCAGCTTCATCGGCTTGCGCTTCTGCAGAAGTCAAATCAGCGAGTGATGTACTGTAAGCTTGGCCGCCACCTGAAGTGCGAGTATCGGTAGTGGTCACACCCATTTTGAAGTCGACGTTCTCATCGATAAAGTCGTTGATAAAAGAAGAGAAGTTAGAACCTAACGACGCTTGCTCTTCTGACATCGAACCCGAGTTATCGATCACCCAAATAATATCGAGTTTCTTCTTATCAGCCGCTGTTTGATTGAACGACTCGTCGGCCCACTGAGTAGTAGTACCAGTGGTTGAACCACCTGTGCTGCCGCCATCAGTTGTACCGGTTGTCGATCCGCCAGTGCTGCTACCGTCTGTAGAGCCAGTGGTTGAACCAGTTGTTGAGCCACCTGTGCTGCTACCATCAGTTGAACCTGCAGTTGAGCTACCATCGGTTGAACCGCCAGTGCTGCTGCCATCTGTAGAGCCTGCAGTTGAGCTACCGTCGGTTGAACCGCCAGTGCTGCTGCCATCTGTAGAGCCTGCTGTAGAACTACCGTCTGTAGTACCAGTTGTTCCCCCAACGGTAGATCCGTCAGTAGAACCAGTAGAGCCACCAACAGTAGAACCGTCGGTAGAGCCACCCGTACTGCTGCCATCAGTTGAACCGCCAACAGTAGAGCCATCAACGCCACCAACGGTAGAACCGTCGACGCCGCCAACAACACCGCCATCAACCTGTTCATCAGGCTTGAAAGGGTTTTCTAAATAGTCTTTCTCGTAGAACTCGTCTTTGTTACAACCAGCTACGAAAACAGAAAGGGCCACGAACAGAACACGAACTGAAAGCTCAAAGGTGGACGTCTTCATGACGCTGCTCCTATAGAGCGCACCTAGACTTAGGTCTTTCCATGCTACCGGTCAAAGTAGCAAGACCAGGTCCTGCGGTATTTCTTCGGTTTTGGGTTCAACAGACGTGCAACTTTAACGGACGTGCCACATCAAAACCGAAAGAAGAATGTATGATCGGATTTTAGGCCCACCTTGAAATAGCAACAAGAAGAGTCCTGAAAATACGTCCGATCCCCACAATTACTCGTATTTGTCCTGCATCGGATGAAGGCCTTAGGAATGTTAATTTAAGTCTAAAAGCCTATAAACCGACTCCAATGTTTGGCAGTCGCTGACATACCTAGGAGTTGCGGGTATAACTCCCCCCATGCTGACTCCTGCGCTCACCTCACCCGATGGCACGGCCAAATTTCTCCATACCTTAGGCGATGGTCTCAGCGTCGAATCAGTTCTCATTCCTTTTTCTAAACGCCATTCCGTTTGTCTTTCGTCCCAGGTCGGCTGCGCCATGGCCTGTACGTTTTGTCATACTGGTTTGATGGGGCTTAAGCGCCATCTCAGTTCCGCTGAAATTACCCAGCAGTACATCGACGTGAAGAATTGGCATTTAAATGAGACGCCAACGCGTCTCCCACCTACGGTGGTTTTCATGGGCCAAGGTGAACCGCTGCATAACTTCGATGCGCTGAAAGGTGCGATCCAGTGGCTGACGGATCATCAGGGTGGCAACATCGGTCCGCGCATGATCACCGTTTCAACGGCCGGTTATGTTCCAGGCCTTGAAAGGTTTGCGGAGCTCGGTGGTGTGAATCTGGCGCTCTCGTTGCACTCTCCGTTTGATGAAGAGCGTGCGCAGTTAATTCCATTGAACAAACGCTGGAACATCGCTGAAGTCTTTAAAGTCATCGACGCCATTCCACGCCGACGTCGCCAGTACATCAACTGCGAATATCTTTTGATGAAAGGTGTGAATCATTCTGAACGTCACGCTGATGCCTTAGTTGAACTCTTAGGTCATCGTCAGGCGATGGTGAATTTGATTCCTTTCAATCCTTTCCCCGGTGCTCCTTGGCAGCGACCGAGCGAAGACGAGATCGAAACATTTATGCAACAACTGGTCGCCCGCAAGTTGCGCGTGTTCCGTCGTACGACCAAAGGTGAAGAGATCATGGCCGCGTGCGGTCAACTCAACACCGGCAGCAAGGAGGCGCGCCTATGAAAGATCGCTTTCATGGCATCGGTCGTCTTTATGGTGTGGCTGCACTCCCCGCTCTCGCCCAATCACGCGTGATGGTCGTCGGCATCGGTGGCGTGGGCTCCTGGGCGGCGGAAGCGCTTGCTCGCACGGGCATAGGTCATATGATGCTGGTGGATCTTGATGATATCTGCGTTTCGAATATTAACCGCCAAAGCCACGCGCTCAACAGCACCGTCGGCCAGATGAAAGTCGAAGCCACCGCGGCTCGCCTGCGTGACATCAATCCCCAACTTGAAGTCACAGCGGAGACCTCCTTCTTAAGTTCAAAAAATTTACAGACACTGTTGGAGTGGAACCCCCACGCCATCGTGGATTGCACTGATGATGCCACCAACAAGTGCTTGCTCGCTTCGACTTGCCGTGAACAGCAGCGACTTTTGATCACCGTGGGCGCCAGCGGCGGCCGTCGTGATCCGAGTCGCGTAAAACTCGCGGATCTCTCGACGACTCGTAATGATCGTTTGCTCTATCGCATCCGCAAGATGCTACGCCAAGATTATGGCTTTCCGGGTGAGAACGAGGGGGATTTTAACATCCCTTGTATCTACTCAGATGAAAGACCGGTTTATCCAACCAGCGATGGCTGCCTCTCGCATGAACCACAAGACCCCGGCGCAGGACTCGACTGCGCCACCGGTTACGGTTCAGCGTCCTTTGTAACCGGGACTTTTGGTTTTCATATCGCCGCAGAGACGGTCAAACAACTTCTCGCCCGCCACCAAGTGCCGTGGGTCTAGGATGGAATCTATGATGGCGTTTTTTAAAACCATGGGTAAATTTCTTAAAGATGTCTCAGAAGATGCGCGCATCCCTGAACGTGACAAAAAAGTTTTGCTCGCCATGGTGGTGCTGGTGATTTCGCCGTTTGATATTATTCCCGATTGGATTCCGGTCTTCGGCCAATTGGATGACTTGGTCATCATCGCTTTGATTTTGGATTATTTCTTTACAGTACTCGATGGTGACGTTCTTTTAAGTCACTGGCTTTGGGACATGAAATCATTCGTGTGGCTTCGCCGTTTTTCAAAGACGTTCAGCTTCATGGCGCCACGATTTATTAAAAAGAAAATCTGGAATTACGTGGGTGCTCCGTACTAAGGCAAACGAATCTCAAAGGCCGTGGGGTGCTGTTGCGCCAACTCCACTGATCCACCATGGGCCATGACAATCCCACGGGTGACTGAAAGCCCAAGGCCTTGCCCCATACCGGTGGGCTTGGTGGTAAAGAACGGCTCAAAGAGTCTTTGTAAATGGCTTGAGTCGATTCCTAGGCCACTATCCGTGCAGCGAAGAACCCAAAATCCCTCATCCACTCGTGTCTCAACTTTAACCATACGATCCGTACTATTCGCTGCTGCTTCAACAGCATTTTTGATCACATGTTCAATCGCCATGAAGATCTGCGCCTCATCTACATTCACTCGTGCCAGATCGTCTTTTGGCCATTGAATCGTCACCCCCGTACTTTGCATCATCGGCTCAAATCGGTGGCTTAGTTTTTCAATAAGTTCCTGCATGGCCAGTGGACGCGTCGACTTGAGGGTACGTTGTTGAGCGAAGTTGCGCAGTCCGGTTACAACTTGCGCGACTCGCGCTGTGGCCGTTTTAAGTGCGGCCAGTTCATGGTCCACATTTTGTTCCCGACGAATCTTGAGCCCCAACACTTCTACCATGCCGGCAATAATAGTCAGCGGGTTGTTGATTTCATGGGCCACACCACTCGAGAGCTGGCCCAAAGCGACCAAACGTTCTTTCTTGGCCGGATCTTCGCCACTGAATTTCACGAGGAGATCCTGCAGACCAAGATTGGTTTTACGAATCTCCAACTGGTGAACCACCAAACGGGCCAAGGCATTGAGGGCCTCGCGTTGCTCGCTGCTAAGTAAACGCGGCTTGCTATCGATCACGCACAGAGTGCCCAACGGTAGACCACTTTCATCGGTCAGTGGAGTTCCGGCGTAAAAACGGATCTTGAGGCCATCCGTTACTAACGGGTTATCAGCAAATCTTTTGTCATTGAGAGTGTCGGGAACTTCCATCAGACCATTGCCTAAAATCGCATGGCCACAGAAAGAGACCTCACGTGAAGTCTCACTTACACCAAGTCCGATGGCCGACTTAAACCACTGGCGGTCCTGATCAATCAGCGAAATGGTGGCCATGGGCACATCACAAATATGAGCGGCGAGTTTGGTGAGATCATCGAACACGGCTTCAGGTAGCGTATCAAGAATTTGATAACTACGGAGTGTGGCCAATCGTTGGGGTTCTTGGGGGTGAAGCGAAGGTGTTAGCATGAGCTATTCTCCCTCCTTGTATGATCAGAGGAAATAGGAGTCAGCGCCACCGCTCTTTGGTAAAAAATCTCTAACAAACAAACCATGTAGCTTCTCGAAATCACTCCAGCGAGGGCCTAAGAGCTCTTTGAGCGCAGTTTCATACTCAACATCTACCGTTGAGAGACCGCGATCGATCTTTGCCTGCATTTCTTGCCACTCTTCTTGGTCTTGCAGCCATTCGGCTTTAATCATGAGTTCGTTATCGTCCATGTCTGGGAAAAATTCATTCCGACAGTTCATGCGCCAGAGTTTACTCTTCTCACGTTTGCCGACCCACAAAGAAGCGTAACGATTGAAACGCTCCTCGCCTGGATAGACCCGTTCAAACCAGCCGCGGGCATAATTGAGCCATTCCACATTCAAACGCACCCAACGCTTCGGTTGATGAGGTTGAGCACGGAGTTCTTCTAAGAAAAATTGCACTTTGCGTTCTACTGCCGGCGTCAAACCGGAATCCGGTAAGATGGGTTCAGCATGGGCCGCCCCGACGCTGATTTCATCACTAAAAGTGAGCACCTCAGCTGGACGGCGGAAAAACTCCTGCCCTCTTACCACCACAGAGATAAGCGCCACAAAGAGGCCAATGCGCAGCCAGAATTTTCGTCCCAAACGAAGCTTCATGGAGAAATTGTCTGTCCTGCGTTAAGACCTGGCAACTCAAAAAAAACAGGGCGGGGCCCCCTCGGGTCATGTTAAATTGCTTCCTATCTCTTTCAAGGAAGATTTATGACTAAAACATTACGTCCAGTGGCCATTTTAGGCGGCTCTCGCACCCCTTTTACCAAATCATTCACTCACTACCGCAACGTCACCAACCAAACACTCATGACAGCGGCCCTCAATGGGATCGTGGACAAGTTTCATCTTCAGGGCCATCTCATCGGCGACGTGGCCATGGGCTCGGTGATCAATCACTCAAAAGATTTCAACCTCGCGCGCGAATGCGTCTTAAGCACCAAGCTTGACCCACGTACGCCGGGCTACAATGTGCAACGCGCTTGCGGCACGGGAATTGAAACCGCCAATCAAATCGGCTTGAAGATCGCCAGCGGACAAATTGAAGTGGGTATCGCTGGTGGATCTGACACCAACTCGGATGTTCCGGTTGTGGGTACCAAAGAGCTCGCCACTTTTTTGCTCAACTTGCGTGACGCCCGCTCATTGCCTGAGCGCTTGAAAGTCGCCGCAGGTTTCCGTCCCAATATTCTTATGCCGAAGTTCCCGACCGTGAATGAACCGCGCACCGGTCTTTCCATGGGGGACCACACCGAGCTGATGGTGAAGGAATGGAAAATCTCCCGTGCCGATCAAGACCAATTGGCTTTCGAGAGTCATCAAAAAACCGCCGCGGCCTACGCTGAGGGTTTCTTCTCTGACAGTATTATTAGTTTCAATGGCCTCGACAAAGACACCATCGTGCGTGCGGACACCACACTTGAAAAACTCGCCAAACTTAAACCGGCCTTTGATAAATCAGAGACCGGCACTCTCACAGCTGGAAATTCAACAGCGCTGACTGATGGCGCTTCGGCCGTGCTGCTCTCATCACAAGACTGGGCGGCGAAAAATAAAATTGAGCCGCTGGCCTACCTCGTCGACGTGGAAGCGGCGGCTTTGGATTTTGTTCATGGCGAAGGTCTCTTGATGGCACCGACCTTGGCGGTCGCTCGTCTCTTGCGTCGTAACAATCTTACTCTCCAAGATTTTGATATCTACGAGATTCACGAGGCTTTTGCGGGTCAGGTCCTTTGTACCCTCAAGGCTTGGGAAGATGCCAACTATTGCAAAACTAAACTGGGTGCCCCAGGTGCACTGGGTAGTATTGATCGCAAGAAACTCAATCCGAAAGGCTCAAGCTTGGCCACTGGGCACCCGTTCGCGGCCACCGGCGGCCGCATCCTTCACACGTTGGCGAAACAACTCGCTCAGCGAGGCAAGGGTCGCGGTTTGATTTCAGTTTGTACGGCAGGTGGCATGGGTGTTGCGGCGATCGTTGAAAGAACGTGAAACTCATTCTGGATATCTCGCCTCTTAAGGAATACCCGCTCTACCGCAGACTTTTCTTCGGCAGACTGGTTTCTTTTTTTGGCAGCCAGATCACCTACGTGGCTTTGCCGTGGCAGCTTTACGAGCTCACTCATTCCACGTTTGATGTTGGCCTGTTAGGAATGGCGCAACTGGTTCCGTTGCTTGTCATGGGACTTTGGGGTGGCGCCATTGCTGATATCTTTGAGCGACGCTGGGTCTGTGTCATCGCCGAAGTCCTGTTAGTGCTATGTAACGTCGCGCTCATAATCATGACGGTAACAAATCACATCACGCCCGCTGCGATCTATACGATTGGTGGCATTATGGCGGGCCTCAATTCATTACACCGGCCCGCCTTCAATGCGCTCATTCAACAAGTGGTCAAACACGAAGACCAGGCCCGCACCAGTCCACTCAGTTCTTTCACCAGCACTTTTGGTATGATCGCTGGCCCAGCGGTGGGCGGTGTGCTGCTTTCGACTGTGGGAATCACCTGGACCTACGTCATCGACATGCTCACCTATCTCTTTGCCACGAGCATGCTCATCGGATTACCAAAAATCGCCATGCCACTTGATGCCGCCAAAAAAGTCACTCTCGGGGCCATTAAAGATGGCCTGAATTACGCCGTGGCCCGCCGTGATCTCCTGGGCACCTATCTCGTCGACATGTTCTCCATGACGTTTGCTTTTCCCAACTCACTTTTTCCATTGCTCGCAGCAACGGTGGCCGGCACCGATAAAATTGGCTGGTACTACTCGGCGACTGCATTGGGGGCTTTGATCGGCACACTCACCAGCGGCTGGACCATTCCCCGCGTGCGACATGGCAAAATCATCACGCTCTCGGCGGCCGGGTGGGGTTTTGGGATTTTTGCTTTTGGCTGCTCTACCGACTTTTTCTATCTCTCCCTTTTCTTCCTCGCGCTCGCCGGCTGGAGCGATATGGTGAGCGGTATTTTTCGCGGCACGATTTGGAATCAAACGATTCCGGCCGATCGCCGCGGACGGCTGGCCAGCGTGGAAATGCTTAGCTACGCCTCTGGGCCATTGCTCGGAAATTCTTTGATGGGCTTCATGGCCGATGTCTGGGGGCCTTCAAAAGCACTGATGATCGGTGGTCTAACGGCCGCCTTCGGCTGCCTCGTCATCGGTCGTAGCTTGCGAGAGTTTTGGCACTACCGGGCGGCGACATGAAGACGTGGTTTGAGAACACCATTCTCGCTCTCAATCTATGCCCCTTTGCGCGTGTGCCTCACGAGAGAGGCCTTGTGCGCTTAATTGATGCTGAGGCGAAAGACCCCACCTCCGCCCAGCACGCATTTCTCACTGAGCTTGAATTATTGAACGATCAATCGCCTCAGCAACTCTCCACCACGCTTGTGGGTTTTCCGCTCTGGAAAATTTCTTTCGAAGACTTTTTGGATTTCGCTGAGAATATGGAAGGGCTGCTCGAAGAAGTCGGTCTTTCTGAGCAAATCCAACTCGTGGTTTTCCATCCGAAGTTTCGCTTGGATGGATTCCCTAAAGACAGCTTCGCTCACTGGCCTAACAGTTCTCCCTACCCCGTGCTCCATCTGCTACGCCGCCCCGAGGTGATGGCCGCGGCCACACCAGAAAGAAGTGAGCAGATCTCTCTCGCGAATGAAGCCGCCATCGAGAAATTGAGCGAAGCGGAGAGAAGAAAATATTTTTCTTGGAAATTCTAGTTGGCCGACAAAGTATTGAGTTCCGGTGCCGGAATCATGTCGAGCATTTTTACTCCGACGAGCCACTCAAGACCCTCATCCCGCTCACTTTTCGTTTCAGTGCGCTTGACCCACATGACATGGCCGAGGAGCGGTCTGGGCAGCCCAGCTTCACCTAATGCCGTGAGTTCGATGAATTTGCCGACTTTGAAAAAATCTACGTTTTGATGAGAAATATAAACGCCTACACCGCGTTCTGAAATATCTCGCAAAGAAACTTTCAACGAGGGCAATTGATCCGAGCGTAAATGAGCGAAGTAAGGACGGGTGATGACATGTCTTTCACCTCGGCGAAAGCTCAGTCGTTTATTGACACGGAGGTCACGCCAATGGATTTCTTCCGGCATCGTCACCACGACTTGTCCCGCTAGCGTTTGAGTTGGTGATACTTTAAAGACCGTATCACGAAAGGCCAGCTTCACATAAATCGTAGCGGCTGCTGAGATCACCGATGTGCTAGGAGAAAAAGTGAACGTAAGCTTTTTGCGACTGGCGTCCAAACTCAAACCTGTGACGGGATAAACCGTGCGCTGACCGTTGACGGTTTGCCAAAGAATCGTTTGATTGGCCCTCGTACTGCGAATCATGGCATCCACAATCTCTGTGTGCGAATTCGATACGAAATAGTTTGATAAAGACGCAGATGTTTTACTCATGCACATTCAACTCGCAATCTGTCCCATCCCCTTCTTCGAGGATGAGATGCTGGATATGGAATTTATCTTTAAGACGTGTGCGTAGAGCCGAGAGCTCAACACGGGTGACACTTGATCCTTGAGTAAGACGGGCATGCAGCGCAAGAGTTTGTGAGTCTAACTTCCACATATGCAGGCATGAGGTTTGCCAGCCCTGTTCAGTGAGCCAACGACGAACAGGTGTGGAGTCTTGTGTTTGACCGTCGAGAAGCTCGTGAGCACTTTCTTTAAACAACCCCCAACCCCAACGCAGAATCATGATGGCGCCAAGGATTCCCACCGCCGGATCGGCCCATTGCCAGCCTTTCCAGTAAGCGAGTCCCAAAGCAACCAGAGCGAGCACTGATGTCAGTGCATCTGCAATAACGTGAGCGTAAGCGCCCGCCATGTTGAGGTCTTTGTGTTCATGCTTATGTTCGTGTTTAGGCGCCTGCGGATTCATCACGTGCGAGTGCTTGGGCTTATGATCGTGATCGCAGTGGTCGTGGTCGTGACTGTGTCCATGGCCGTGATCATGCTTGTGCTCAAGAATAAGTGCGCTCAAAAGATTCACCACCAAACCAATCACGGCGACCACCATGGCTTCTTTGGCCTGCAAAGCTTCTGGATGCAAGAAACGATGCACGGACTCAGCAATCATCCACACCGCTGTCATCAACAACACCACCGCACTGGTGTATCCACCGAGCACGAGGACTTTGCCGCCACCGAACGCATAGCGAGTGCGAAAGTCGGGTTGATCAACCAGCTTGTACCCGAGCCAGGCAATACTAAGGGCACCGACGTGAGAGGCCATATGCCAGCCGTCCGCCAAGAGCGCCATACTGCCAGTCCAATAGCCGGCGGCAATCTCCACAACCATCGTGAGGGCCGTGAGAATGATCACCCATTGAGTGCGTTGGCGTTTTTCGTGGTTCTTCATAGTTCGTCGTACTTGCGGGCGTGGCCGCGGGAAAGTTCAACCGGATATTTTTCAGCGTTGAGTTTCATCTTGTGTTCGATCGCCGACTGCAAATCGATTTGCAAAAGATCACACAGGCGCAACAAGTACACCGCCACATCGGCGACTTCTTGGCGAACGGCTTCGCCCTTCGGTGTTTGCATCACATTTTTGGCTTCATCACTATCGAGCCATTGGAATTGCTCCATGAGCTCAGCGGCCTCAACTGTTAAGGCCATGGCAATATTCTTAGGTGTGTGAAATTTCTCCCACTCACGCTCTTGAGCGAACTGACGGATTTTGTCTTGAATATATCCAGTATCGAGCATGACAGAGGGCCCTTTTTTCTCAGTGTACCCCCTTTGATGCGGTGTTAGAATAGTGGGGATGCATCAAAATGACGTGATCCTTTTTTTTGATGGTGTGTGCGGGCTTTGTAACGGGCTCGTCGATTGGTTGTTGCCTCGCGACCATCATCGTCATTTGAAATTTGCCACTCTCCAAGGGGCCACTGCCAAGGCCCTACTTCCTCCAGAAAACATCGCTGATCTCGACACGGTAGTGGTGTGGTACCGCGGAAAAGTCCTTTATCGCTCCGATGCTATTCTGGTATGCCTGACTCAATTAGGCGGAAGTTGGCGACTCTTGGGAATTTTCAAAATCATCCCTGCCTTCATTCGTGATGCCATCTATAACCTCATTGCCCGCAATCGCTACCGTTGGTTTGGGCAGCGCCTCACTTGCCGCATGCCACTTCCTGGTGAGCGTCTTCGCTTTTTAGACTAAACTATTCCAAATGAAACCCCGGAGATATCACATGAAAGCTCTATTGCTGCTGTTGGTTTGTTCTGTTGCTCACGCTGGAACTGTTAAATTCAAAGTCACTCTCTCACCTGCTGGCGACTTCCTCGCTCAATCAGCGAAAGGCCGCGGCTTTATCGAAAAAACGGGCAGTGATTTCACGGCCTCTGAACTTTCAGTAGAAGTCGGCACGCTCAAAACAGATATTGAATTGCGTGACAAACATTTGCACGAGCGTTTGGGTGGTGTGAAATCAAAAATTATTTTGAAGGATGCCAAAGGCTCTGGCGGCAAGGGCAGCGGAACTCTCGTGGCCAACGGCCAATCGAAACCAGTTTCATTCGTGTACAAAGAAAACGGCGGCCAAGTGGTGGCACGCTTCGCGATCAAGCCCTCTGACTTCGGCATCAAGGATGTGAAGTATCTCGGCATTGGCGTGGAAGATAAAGTTGTGGTCGACGCCCAGTTCCCCGTCCGTTAAAAGTTCTCATAAATGCCAGCTGCGTTGGCGCCTTCGTCGTTCGGTCGTGCGGCTTACATCTGCGTAAGCCTCCTCCCTCACTTCCTAGGCTTCTAGCATCTGGCTATTTCTGAAAACTTTTAGAGAGGGATTTGCTTTTCCCAATCTGTGCGAGTTTTAGTACACAGTGGGATCGACGGCTCACCCTTCTGCCACTGCGAACAGGCCTTCTGCACTTCATAGAAATTCAGCACCAACATTTTCTGAGAAATATCGGTCACCACGGTCGAGACATCTTTCAACTTACCGTTACGGCTGATTTTCAAATGGGCCTTTTGAAGTTTGGTGGGATTGAAAAAAATCTGCTGAATAAGATCTTCTTCGGTGTCGATGCGCTTGTTAAACGCCTGCAGGATAATATCGCCTGACTCTAGTTTGCCACCTACCGCCGCCTCTTTGATCAGCACACCACCTAAACCGTCTTTCATCACTTTGCCGACATTTTCTGGTGGGACACGGTGCATTTGCACCACATCACGCAGGGCCTGCACGCGCGAAACACATCGGAAGGTGGTGGTCGACTGAGGTTGCTGAACATCTGTTTTTACCGTGGGCGCCGGAACCGCCGCGCCACCGAGACCTTGAGCGCGCGCCTTGCTTTGGTAGCCAGGGCCATTCACTTCAGTTTCTGTACGCATTTCAGTGGTCGTTTCGTTGAGAAACGTCAGCATCCGTTTATTGTAGCAGCTCTCGATGGCGGCCATCTTCGAGTAGTGAAACGCACGCATGGAGGTGGTGTGCTTATTACCCACAAATACGCTGGAGGTTTCATCCGTCTTGCTGCCGAAGGGCCCCTTCATTTCTCCGTAGGGAGTCGGTCTTGAGGCGCAGGCGCTCACAAAAAGCAGAGCGAGTAAGGTTTTATAAGTCATACAGTCCTCCAAAGCTCCACAAGAGTGAGCCATCCAGCATCGCCGCTGTTGTTGTGAAGTGAGTTTTCTTCGTCATTCTCCAGCGCCCGTCCACCGAGAAACCAAAGGGAATCGCGCGACGAGATTCGACCGTTGTTCCGGCCGGCTCGGTGTAATCAACTTTTCTCAGCAAGACAGGAAGGCCAAAACCTAAACCCGCTTCACCATCAGACAAAAGCTTCCAGTAGCTCGGCTTAAAGAGGACACCTTTGGTCGAGACGCTATCTTGGAAGTAGCGTGCCGTGTTTTCCGCGCCGACGTTACCGTTACTGGCGTATGCGCAGACATCAAAAGTCCACTCGTGCTCCACGTCCCCATAAGCAAACTGCCCACCCGCGCAGAAACCGCGCTGAGGTGAATAGATCTTTTCCTCACCCACGGAGTCTTTCAGCAACGCGAGTTCTTGATAGCTCATGTACTGAAAGAGAGCGCGCCAATGAGACTTGCTGATCAAACGCTTGCGATCGGCCTGCGCCTTATCGATATAATCCAAACGAGTTTCGACTTTATCGATCTCATACTCATAGGCCGCGGCTGCACTCAGATAGTACTTCGAGCGGCGGTAGTTATAGACGTCGCGCTTATCTTCTTCACCTGAGTCATGGGAAGCATAGAGCTGCGCATGGAGGGTGCCCAAGAAATAGTAGGCCTTCAAAAGTCGCGTAGAGACCCGCGGCATCTTGCCTTTCTTGGTTTTCATCCATGCATCGAGCGCGCGTTTCTCACGGCCCAACTTCTGGCCGGTCATGGCCTCGAGTTGTTGGATGCGTTTTTCAATGGACGCCTTAGACGCTTTCGCGGCCCAGACCGGCGCACTCAAACTCAAAACTAAAAGAGCAGGCCAAAAATATTTCATAACCATAGGTGAACCTGGGCGAGAAGTTGCCATGTATCTTTGTTCGCGGTGGTTTCACTGAAACTACGACGGTTGATCACGTCTAAGCGCAGCTCTGTTTTTTGACGGGGGAACCACTGGAGACCAGGGCCTACTCCGAAGAACTCTTCATCTTTGGAGGTATCACTGCGGAAGTAATCCAAGGTGGTTTGCACCCACATTCCCCGCCACCACATCAAGTGAGTCTGTGCCAAAGCGTAGCGCGAGGTGGTGCTGTCGCCACTGCCGATCAACGGATCATTCACGATCTGACCCAGCTCCGCCATGATCGCGTGTCCTTTACCGAAACCGATCCGATCGTGAATCGCCATGCTGGTTTTACCCAAAGCATTGGTCTTGCCATTCATGTAGGAAATCCCCAAGCGCTGGCGAGGTGTCACTCCCCACTCAAGAATGCCGGAATAGCCTTTGTCATGAAGGTCTTCGTCTTTTTCATTTTGATCACCGATGTAGTAATGGACTGAGCCTTCCAGCTTCTCGCCCACTCCATGCACCATCACGCCATGGACTTGATTGAACTGGGCCGCACCTGGGGCCCGACGGGAAGAAAGATTGTGATCAGGAATACGCAGGCCATAGGCCTTATCCATCTTACCAGCGTAAATCCCCACCTTCGGCGTAGGACGCCAGCCAATGTAGTGCTCACGCGAATAACTCTTCGACTCCATGAGATTGTTTAGGTCTCGTGATTGAATCGCCGAATCGGTGGGTCGCGTGCCGAGCGTGAAGTTGAGAATGTACTGGTCGCGCTCGCCGCCTTTTAAAACGACGTTCGCATCGAGCTGCATATTGATCCAGCGGCGCTGAGAATCTGAAGAAAACGCCGCGGAGTCATAACCCAAACCGCGGTAACCGATGAACGGTCTAAGCCATTTGTTTTTTTCTGGATTGATGCCTGGGAAAGCCGAGTCGGCCACCAAGTCTTCTTCAGTCGCGTTACCGGTTCCCATGCGTCCAGCAATCGCCGTCGCACCGACACCACGGCCGTAGTCATTGAGCGGACCGTTGCCTTGCGGATTGTAGTGGCACGTCAGGCATGAGGTGTACTGCAGACCAATGTACTGCGGGTACGCCTGCGCCAGTGTGGGCCAAAGGCCAACAAATAAGACCAGCCTCGCCACGAGTTGGGCTATTTCTTCGAGCTTCTTCAACATATCCCCTTCTCGCAAACGGAACTCCTTATTTTTACCCGCCAAAATTTCTTCCACATGTCTTTCAAAGGCCACCACAGGTCCGAGCATCCTGTGAGAGATCCATAGGCCAATGAGAAAAGCCACGCCCATAAACAGCAACGATAGACAGGCCAGCACCACCAAATACTGCCGACCAAAACTCGCCGCCATCTCCGGCGGAAAAGGCTGCAGGATTTGTTGAATAAAAGCGTAGCTAAAAAATCCCAGCATGACACACAGGCCACCGACTACAGCAACAAACTTCAAACCAAAAGAAATCTGCTCCACAGGATGATGCCAAATCTGACGGCGTTGTTCACCGGGATACCAGATGTCGCTTTCACGGCGAAACATCCACCACAAGATAGTGCCTAGACCTATCCATAAAAAAACATCGGCCAAGTTGAAGGCCATCTGTTGACCCTTGAACCAAGGCACCGCGATCCAATCAATGGTCCAACCTCGCGCGGCCTTATCAATCACATTGCCCATGATGCCCGCAGTAAGACTCGAGATGCCGAGCTTCAAACCTAACAAGCGTGGATGCAGATAAAGTTGCAGGCCGACATAGATGAGAAAAAGAAATCCACTGAGCGCACTTAACGACAGCACTAATAAATAAGGAGGGAGATCGCCCAAGAACCCAAGCATGATGCCGGGGTTCGCCCAAAAATGTCCGGACCCCAACGCCACTTGCTTACTCACCCCATCGATAGCGATGAGACCGAGCAATGTGATCGGTGGGTAAAAGGACGTTTTCTTCATGACTTAAAGGATAGAAGGTCACAAAACGGAGCGTAAAGACCGGATTATCCGACCATTTCTCTTTATTTTTTGTTTCTTATTAAATTCTACCGATAAGTCGGCCAGAGGAGTCCTTCATGAAGTACCTGGCTTACTTATCGCTCGTCCTATGTCTACCTGCGCTCGCTGGGCAAGTAGAACGACAAAAAGCATGGACCATCCATAATCGCGTGGCAGGTGTGCCCCCGACACCGACTATGTTGAACCAAATGGAAGCCGATCTTATGCGCGGTGACTCGGATGCGGCCATCGCCAAGGCCATGGCCCACCCAAACTTCACCTCGATTGTGCTGAAGAACTGGTTCAAGCCTTGGAGTAACCAAGCACGCTCGGCCGGCGGTCAGTTGAATGACTTCGTGGCCACCGCTGTGGGGATGATTCGCGACAACACACCGTTTGATCAAATTCTTTACGGCGACATTCTCTATCATGCTAACGCCGCTGCTATCGCCAACGTTCCGCCCTACGCCCGCGACAGTAACAACCATTACCGTGAGCTCGAGGTCCGTGATCCGAATAACTGGGCGATGCGTTTGGCAGTAGATTCACAGGCCGCCAACAACGGAATTACCGACAGCGCTGGTGCCATTACCACCCGTGCCTTTGGTGAGGCCTACTTCAGCGCCGGTACCAACCGTCGTATGACTCGCTACTTGTTTATTAACTTTCTCTGCCGTGACTTCGAACAACTTCACGACGTGACCATTCCCGATTACCGCGTTCGTCGCGACGTAGAACGTAACCCTGGTGATGACTCTCGTACCTACAAAAATAAATGTGTGGGCTGCCACGCCGGTCAAGATGCTTTGGGTGGTGCTTGGGCGTACTTCAACTACAACAACAACCAAGTGCAATACACTCCGGGAACAGTGCAAGGGAAGATGAACCAGAACAGCCAGTTCTTCCCGGATGGTTTCCGTACCACCGATGACTCATGGATCAATACCTGGGCGAAGGGGCAAAACTCATCGCTGGGTTGGAGCGCAAGTGAGCCCAAAGATGGTAACGGTGCTCGCCAAATCGGTCGCATGCTCGCCAAGAGTAAGGCCTTCGGTGAATGCATGGTGGACCGCTCGTGGGAACTTCTTTGCATGCGTAAATTTAAGTCAACTGAGAAAGACGTCAAAGAAGATCTCGCTCAGTACTTTATGAACGATACGAACTACAACATGCGAATGCTCTTCGCTGCCACTCTTAACAAGTGTGTGATCGATGAAAACTAATCCAAACCTTGTTCGCTGGGGACTCGTCGCACTCTTGGGTGCCATGCTCGTCACCTTTACTCAGTGTATCGGCGGTTCAGACTCTACCGTCGACGATGGCGTGCATGTTCAGCCTAGTGAAGTGCTGGAACCAGAAGATGAAGAAGCTCCGGAGATCGGCGTGAAAGATGCCGAGCGTACGTTGCAAACCATGTCAGCACTCACTGGAGTTCCGACCTCGACCGTCCAGGGCATCTTTAACTCAGATTTAAAGGCCCAGTTGCCTACCAATGCTCGTGTTGAGGCGATGCTCGAGACTCATATGATGGGTGCCACAAAACTCGCCAGCGAATTTTGCAATGCCCTCATCAACGATCCTGCACGTCGTGCCGCCATCTGGCCGACGTTTAACTTTGCTGAAAACAACCCCAGCCAGTTCATCGCTGGCTCTGCTTCACGTCGTATGTTCATCATCCAAATGCTCGAAGCCTTCTGGGGCGCAGGCACACTGGAGACCGAAGAATACGAAGAAGGTGCTGCCGCCATCGACCAACTTATCACTGATATGCTGACTCAGGTGGTAGACCCAGTGACGGGCGCCACTATCCCTGCTCCGGTGACGACGAACAACGTAGGTAAACTAAATGCTGCGAAAGCAGCTTGTACTGCAGCACTCTCGAGTGCTCAAGTCATCCTTCAATAGAGGACTTATGGAAGAGAATAACAAAAAGAAACGCGCTCTCATCAATGACCGAGATCACGTGCTCAAAACGCGCCGAGATTTTCTCGCGCAGGGTTTGATTGCCTCGGCAGCGGCCACTCTTTTCCCTTTTGATGCCATGGCACAGAACAGCTGTGATCTTTCGAGCATTACAGCGGTAGACTCCCCGATGATCCCTGTCATCATCTTGGATCTTGCCGGTGGTTCAAACATCGCAGGTTCAAACGTGGTCGTTGGCGGTCGCGGTGGTCAAATGGATGCGCTTTCGGAAGCTGGTAACCGTACTCTCGGTTTGCTACCGACTGAAGCTCCAGCACTCGCTGGCATGGTGCAAGACCTTACGGGCAATACCACAAGCCCTAATGGTCTTCTCTTTCACTCTCGATCACGCCTTCTAGAGGGAATCAAAGTTGCTTCAATGCCTGTTCGCGAAAAGACCGATGGCATTTTGATGTGCGCTATCTCTGATGACGATACCGGCAACAACCCTCATAACCCGATGTACTGGTTCCATGCGGCCGGCGCTCGCGGTAAACTTGCTCAGCTCGTAGGAACCCAAGGCGGAACCTCTGGTGGTAACTCACAAGTTCCTCCAAGTTCTGTCGATCTTTCGATTGCTCCGTTGTTGATTAATCAACCTCAAGACGTTTTGAATTTGGTTGGTCTCGGTGCGCGTGTCTCTGGCAACAATGCCATTGCTCCTGGCCGTGAATCATTCATTCTTCGCGCGCTTGATGCTCTCTCAGGCGCTCGCGTGAAAGCACTTTCTCGTCGTCAAATGCCCGATGCGGTGAAAGATCTTGTCCTTTGCAACCTCGAAAAAACCCAGGCGCTTTTGCAGAACTTCTCTGCGAACGACTTGAGTGTGACACTTGATCCGATCATGAACGCCACCAACGGTGGTCTCTTCAACCTGGCCGACGGTACGCAAGCGCGTGCCGCTGGTGTGGTGAAGATGGTACTCGACGGTCTTGCTGCGACGGGCACGATCACGCTCGGTGGTTATGATTACCACACGGGCGATCGCACCCAAGGTGATCAGCGTGACTTAGAAGCCGGCCAGATGATCGGCCGTATTCTTGAAGTGGCCAATCGCAAAAACACACCGGTTGTTATTTATGTCTTCACTGACGGTGGTGTGAGTGCGGGTGGTACACTTGATCCTAACAACCAACGCTTAGTTTGGGGCGGTGACTCAGGTCAGCGTTCGGCCTCTTTGATGCTCGCGTTCAACCCCGCTGGCAAACCGGCCATGCGTTCGGCCAATCGCCAGCTCGGTGCTTACAAGACCGGTGGTAGCGTTGACGCCGTCGCCTCTCCGATCAGTAACTCAGTGACGAACCTCGCCAAAGCGGTGGTCTTGAACTACCTCGCGCTTCATGGCGAAGAGAATCGTTTGGAAGAAGTCGTCGGCGACAATCCATTCCAGATCACCATGAATCAACATCTCTTCTTCCGGAAGGTTGCATGACTCCTGGCTTTTTTAAATGGAGTGTCGTTACAGCTCTCATGACTGTCGCGTTCCTCTTCACTCAATGTGGGAAGCCCTTCGCAGATAAGGGTGACTTGATTTATTCCACGGATGCGAGTGCACTTTCCTCTCCTATGGGAGGAGTCAATCCGCAAAGTTCTCTCGAGGCCTTCGAACGCACGGTCTATCAAGTGACTCGCCAAAACTGCACCAGCTGCCATGGTAGTTCACAGCAGCCTTTGCATGCGAGCAGTGATTCGCAGGTGGCCCACAACGCAGTCCTCAACCAATACAAGGTCAACTTCACCACCCCGTCGCAGTCTCGTTTGGTCAAAAAACTACGCGATGACAGGCACCAGTGTTGGAGCAATTGTGATAACGATGCCCAAGAGATGCAAGACGCCATCGTTGAGTGGAAAGAGTTGATGGAAGCTGAGCAAGTGCCTCCTGTTCCCGCTGAGAATTTCAAAACGACAGCTCAGAGCCGTACAATTCTGGCCGAACGCGCCGCTGTCACTGCGGGCACTGTTATCCATACAGCGATGGCAGGCAACGCCACTCTCACGGCCCCTATGGTGCTGCGTCCTGCGGTGGGTATGAACCCCGCTTACGTGGAAGCGCCAAACAATGGTGTTGATAACAACCTGGGTGCCAACGACGGTGCCGCGGGTATCGCTCGCTTCACCATCAGCTCAACAGTCGCTCGTACCAACGGTGCGCTTTGGGGTCTCGTCAATATCGGTTCAACTAGCGATGACTCTTTTTATGCGGGCATTAACGCCGCAGCTGTTCAATCTTGGACAAGTCCTG
Organism: Callophyllis flabellulata; assembly: GCA_032270525.1. Lineage (NCBI taxonomy): Eukaryota > Rhodophyta > Florideophyceae > Gigartinales > Kallymeniaceae > Callophyllis > Callophyllis flabellulata. Next base: position 58,161 of record JAUJPK010055547.1, on the reverse strand, counting down.
TCACCAACGGAATGTGGAAGTGGATGCGCATGACCGGCAACCATAACCTTGCCGTGGGGATGAACACCGTCAACATTCGCGAAAGAAAAAATGGCGCCCAATTGGCGAAGATTCTCTACACGCCAGACCAGAACTTCGTTCCGGGTGGTGAGGGTACGGCCGGCACCATCACACTGCGCTACCCGCTGGATGCTTTGGGAGTTGCCGGAGCGAGTCTGGAAGTGAAGATCGAAGACTACGATGCTTTCAGCTATCGTCTATCGGCCCTGCGAATCAACACGCCTCGCAACCTTTACGTCGCTAATATTCGTGTCTTGTTGAACGGAACCTACAATCCTCAGCACTCGAACTATACGCTGATCGATCAGATGGTTCCCGCCGGCGGAGCGCCACTCTCACCTGCTAACATGATCGTGCTCAAAGAAGGTGGTGAATCAGTAGATAAACTCAGCTTTGGTTTCGAAATTCTGGAGTTCCGCTAAGAGCGGAACTTCAGACAAACGAAAGCACGTGATCGAGTAAGAGTTTCGGATAGAGGCCAAAGCCAAATAACAAGACCAGCAACATCGCAAACGCTGCCTTCTGCCAGAAGGCCAGCGTGATGCGATCATCTAGTACCCTGTCGCGGGTTCCGCGAAACAAGAAACTGTAGACGCGAAACAACGACAATCCATTCAGCGCCGCCGCCAGGATCAAACCAAGGCCAACAAAGGGATACTTCTCGATGACGGCGTGAAAGATCAAATCCTCGCCCACAAAGCCCATGGTGAACGGCAAGGCCACACCCGCCAAACAGAACAACAAGAAACACAATCCAATGAAGGGATTACCATCTTGTAGTCCGTGAAAGCGACGGGTCTTCAACTCACCTAAGTTCCATTCCAAAAGATAGAGGCAGGCGATCAGGCCACTAAACGATAGGCCGTAGCTTAGGAATTGAAAGAGCACACCGGCCTTTCCCGTCACGCTGCCTGCTTCGAGTCCACAAAACAGCATGGAGAACTGCGAAAGCATGACGTAAAACACGCTGGAACGAATCCGCGTTTGCACAAAAGACATATTAGCAAAATACAAACCCGAAATGATGCCCCAGCTGAGAATGTAGGGAACGAATTCTACAAAGCGCGCTTCAATCATCGGCATGATACATCGTACGAAAAGGAAAAATCCGAGATTACCGACGTAAAAGCCAATGTTCAGCGGGAAAGGTCGGGTTTTGTAACTGGCCTTAAACCAGAGATGGAAAGGAAAGATACCCTGACGAATGAAAGCCGCTATCATAAGGAGGCCGATGCCCAAAACTTGATGATCCGGATTCGCCAGCAACTTTAGACTTGAGAGTCCCCACTCCCCTTGGACGGGTTTGAGCAAAAGCAATCCCACCAATAGAGAGAGAAATGATAGTGCGTGGTGAGCGATAAACACACGCTGCGGTCTTTTCTGCGTGCCCTCGTAGAAAAGCGCTTGAGGGATGGCACTGATCAGCCATAGTCCGGCAAAACCCCAGGGGCCATCAATAAAAAAAGCCCAACCTGTGAGGAGCATGGACAGCACAGTGATGAGTTTTATGCGTATACCGCCGGCATGCGGATTTATCATCATCAGCGAGATCATGTGAGTGAGCGCTAAGCTAAAAAGAAAAAAGACGCCGAGGTTAAGGGGTGCATCCGCCGGGCCTTGACTCCACAATATCCATCCACTTCCCACCACCGCCACCGCCGATGGAGCGAGGATAAACGCGCGCACTTGAAACGCCATGTAGATCGCGAGCCCCACCACTGTAAGGAGCGTCCACAAGCTCAGCAAAAATAAGTTATCAGCTTCAAAGCCTAGCATGACTCATCCTTCTTCTCGCCAACTGCACGATCATTTTCCCAAAGATTCACTCGTGTCCACAACGCAATCCAAGGGCGCACCAAACCATTTATGATAAAGCCATCAAGTCCAAAGCCATTCATCGCGCGGTAATAAAATCTTCTTTGCCACTCTTCCGACATATGCCTAAAAGGCCAGGGTGCCGGACGATGAGGCGCTCCCCGATAGAAAAGTGGATTGTCGTAGAAGTCGTGAATGGCATTCATGGAGCGCAGGAATTGGAAGACACGCAAGAACGCATTGGCGATGAAATGGAAAATCACCCAGTAGTACAATCCAAGTCCCACTTCCACGACCATCAACGACACTTCAAACACCGCCGACAGCGCCAAGATGCTTTTGGCATCACTGCGCACCTTCGCCACGAGATAGGAATACACCGCACTCATAAGACCGATGGCAATCACACTTCCCTGCACCCATGGATAAGCGAGGATCAAGCCTTGGAATTTCAGAAGCAAAATCGGGCCGAGACCAATAGAAAGCGCCCCGTAGTACAATGCACTGGAGGGCGTCGGCCCTTCCATGGCGCGCGTGATCCAGGAAGTCAGTGGCCATTGGGCCGCTTTGCCCAAAGACGCCAAAACGATACAGCCCGCCACCACCGCTAACCATCCGGCGTGATGAGGATGTTCCGCTGCGAGAACCAACGGATTATTTAATTTTGTGATGTTGGTGGTGTGAACTGCATAGTGCGCCAACGTGGTGGCCGCCAAAAGCCCGACGTCGCAGAAACGATACGTTCCTAGCGCCCACCAAGAGTTGGTGGTGGCATGCTCACGGTGTTCATAAAATCCAATGAGCAAGACCGAGGTGATGCCGATCAACTCCCAGCCCATGAACAAAACATCGATGTTGTCAGCGAAAAGAATGAGAGGAAACGCCGTCATGAAAATCGACAACAAAAAGAAGAAACGATGAAAGCCTTTCTCTTTGTGCAAGTAAGACTCTGAGTACTTCACAATCACGCTCAACAGCACCAACATGCCGAGGCCCGCAACCCCCATTCCTTTATGAAAATAAAGTTCGAGGGGGAAATCGTAAAGACCAGGAACCTCAACCCAACCCGGCCATTGAAAGTGCGCCGAACCTTCCTTCATCAACACAAGATAGATGACGAACATCAGGCCGATAACAATTTTAAGTCCCATGACGGGCACTTTCTCACCCACACGAAACTGAGCAATCAACGCTAGGCCATACACCAAGAGCCATGCAAGCGGCAGACCTAAGCTCAAAGTAAAGAGCATATCCATTAGCGCGCCTCCACTCTAACAAAGGGTAATGGGCCACGACGGTGGGGAGCGTAGCGCTTCGACGATTGAATGGTGTCTAGTTGAATGGGTTGAGCAATATAGGGTTTGAACTCGCCCTCTTGAAAGAGTGTCATCACTCCGGTGACAGGATGGATCAGAGCGAAATGCAGCCACTCGTTCGCAACTAAGCGTTGCATGCGCGGGTGGGCCTGAATCAACTTCATCACCACACTCGCTTCAGCTTCTACTACGATGGTGATACGCACAGGTTCGTGCAACTCCACCATCTGTTTAGCAAGTCCAATACGTAGATCGGAGCTCGAACCTGTCATTACACCCAACAAGGCAGCGATATTGAGCGGGAGCTTAGTCCCACTGCCATAAACTTCGTTATCAATGCGTGAGAAATAATAATCGAGACTGATTCCCCCTGCTACCGGAACAGCACCCGCGAGTACACTTCCAAGGACAGCACCTTCTGGATCCGTGCTGGCATCATAGGAAACCAAAAAGCAGCGACGATCGAGATAGAGACCCCGAGTGAGCTCACGGCGTCCCACCACCACCATGGCGGTGTTGTTGTGGCCATACTCAGGCCGTGGTTCGGCCAGATTCGAAGCCCGATCCAACACATGCTGAAAAGTCATTTTCTCATTGATGATGTGGCGAGCGCTGGCGAAGTGACGGCAACGCTCGAGAGAATTGTCGCGACCGGCCTGGCGTAAATCCTCTAAGCTCTTGTTCACTTCAGCATGAGCATCTTGTGGAATATCCGCACGATTGAAGAACAGAATTTCATCAGTGCTGGTGTCGTGATAGCACGCTAAGAAAAGTGCTTCGGCAGGAATATCAATGCCACTTTGGCGGCGCAATTCATCACGCACGCTTGGCATATTGGCCATACCACAAAAGATCTGGCTGTTAGGTATTCCCGATTTCCCGCTGCAAGCACCGCAGCCGTAAGCATTTTTATAAGGGTTGTTACTGCTGGTGGCGCCATGGGCTACGATGAAATTCAGCCGTGGGAAATTATGAATGGTGCCGGTGAATTTAAGAATGGTCGCTACGATGTTCGCCATCTCTGGCACGGTATAACCACCGAGACTTGCCTCATCAGCACAAAAGCGAATACGCGTTTGTGTTTTAGGCAGCAGTGTCCGCTTCAGCCAAGAGTGGAAACGTGTCGCCGCATGAGGAAAGAACACGCGCATGAAAAGCGCCAAAGAGGTGGCAGGACCAGTGAGTAAAGTAAACGGCAGCGAGCGTAAAGCGCCGCGGGTGCCGTACCAAAAATGCCACGATCCCTCTCCCCACTTCAAGTGACCCCATGAACGTTTTTTGGTCTCTGAGGTGACTGAGATCTCCTCGACAACGCGAGAAGGATTCACTACTGGTGGACATTGAGTGATAGGTTCTGGGTGATTAAAACTCTTGAACATCATATCGATGGCAAAAAAACCAACCACACCATGGGTCTCATATTCAGGATGGGCTTCTTCTAACAGCCGGCGAATGGATTCTTCGCGATCATCAATACAGAAATAATAGCGAGCAACGGGCTTCGGTCTTTGCTTGGCGCGACTTTGACTACGGAAGGCCACCAAACTTTCAAGACATTGATCACGCATAGAGAGATCCAGCGCGCTTTGCCAAACAAGGGCACGCTCTTCAGTATGAAACTTAGTCACCACATCTAATACCGACTGCAAAACAGCGTCACTGGTTTCTTCAACATTAATTGTGGGCCCTATATGCGCCAACACAAAGGCCATCTGACCTAGATTGAGTCGTTGTAAAGCAGATGAATCATAAAACACATGCAGATCTTTAAGGGAGTGATGATGAATGGCTTCGTTGTACTGGCATTTTTCCAACAAGAGATAAATCGCTAGGTACTCCATCAAACGAATAGAAGGTGCAAACCGCGGCACCAGGTGAGGCTCCTTCTCGAACTTATTCACCATGCCGGCCCAACCGCGCAATTCAAGCAAGGTATCAAGTAAGTACGTGCGCGGGTCGACCGTAAAAGGTAAGCGCTTCAAGTAGTTCTCGAGCCACGTCTCCACATTGTCTGAATTCAAATCCTGCAGTTCCACTTGCACGGCCTTCAGCCAATCAGAGGTGAAGTGTTTGTGGCCGCTGACAAACGCACGGAAACTTTCTAGCAAGCTGCTGTGAGTGTCTGGGTTATGCCAGGTTGACATGCCTTGATCGAGATAGGACGACAAAAAGCGAATGAAAAGTGGATGAAAAAGTCCATTCACGTCCTCACCAAGTTGGTCACGGAAAACCCGTTTCCATTCTTTGCCACTGACGTGAGCGTGAGGCAAAATCGGTGCGCGCAGTCGCGAACATCTTTCTACCCACTCCGAGTAAGCGGCCTCGGGCACACGATGAGGAATATGCAGCGGATGCTCCATGAGATTCCATAGAATCTCAGCAGAACTCGCAGGCAGGTTGTGGTCTTTCAACCACTGCGCAATCTCATGCTGCACCCAGCGTTTCTGAATCCGGCCACGTGAGAACTTATCTTGATAGTAGCTTTCAGGCAGCGCGCGTTGAGCACCGAAAAGTTTGGCCGCCTCGGCCACACCTTGCGCAAAGGGACGGTCTTCAAAACTGAACAACATGTTGTTGTGAATGAAAGCGCCCAAGGGAAATTGAATGGGCAGATAGCGGCGAAGATCATCCAAAAGTGTGTCGAGTTTCATAGCACTATTGTAAGGATGGTAGAGAGGAGACTCAACTCATTCCGACATCTATGAAAGGCTTTTCATCAATGTCCAGTTATGGTGACAAACCTTCCATCGGAACACCTTCGGCCTTGAGAGTTTCATAGGGCTCTAAGGTTTCCGCTTTCACTCCGCGCGCGAGGAGATATTGCAAAGCTTTCCCTGACCGATTCCCTGAAGCGCAGTAAAGATAGTAGCGCTTACGGCGATCCAGCTTACCCACTTCTTTTTCAAAGTCTTCACGCAAAAAATCGATGTGCTTGGCACCGACTAAATGACCATTTACAAACTCTTCTGTACTGCGAACATCCACCACGACCACATCGGCCTGCTTTAACTGCTTAATCAATTTCTCGTTCACCACAGGAGTCTCACGAGGTGGCTGAACGACCGCTTTTTTGGTGACTTTAGGACGTGGGACGGCACGCTGAAGCGGGCCCGGAGCCGAGCAAGAAACAGCGAGTAAAATGATGATCACCGGCCACATGCGCATTCTCGAAATCCCTGGTCCGTGGAATAATCCTTGAAAGCATAACACAGGAACCTTATGTCTTATCGTCTCACTCTCCTGACTATTTTAATCGGCTTGTTTCTCACGAGTTGTTCAACGGTGCTCCAAAGCCGAATTCGTATGAGTCGTTTTGATAACCCAGAGGCCCATGGCAAAAGCCACGGTGAATTTTTCGCTCAGACCAGCAGAACAGTCAGTGTTTCTCACGTCCCCAATATTGATGAGGATCCTCCACAACTCAACGCCGTCGAACTTAAGCAACGTCATGCCTGGGCCGGCGGCTGGGGCCATGGCCTCATGGAGCGCTGGGATATTCAACTCTCCTATCCTTGGATGGCGCGCACGAAATTTCAAATCCTCGGAAGCTCTCGGCAGGCCGCTAAACAAAACAACTTCTCGCTTAGCGTGGGCGTGGGTGGCGGGGTGATGGAATCCGTGGCCGACGATGTTGAATTTGATGAAGACTCAAATCGTGGTGAAATGGATCTCACTCTCTTAGAAGCGGCCCTCATGGCCGGCTGGCGTCCCTGGGATTTTATGCTCATCAGCAGCTCGGTCTACACACAAGACATTGATGGACGAGGCAAATTAAAAACCGAAACCGGTGACTCCTACAAACTCAAACAAAACGGCAGCATCAAAGGCTGGAGCGCAGGATTACATCTCTTTCTGGGACGTTTTGTATTCAGTGGCGACTACACCCGCAGTGATGTGCACTGGAGTAATGGCGCCAAGAATGACAGCTACGACAGTTTCGCCGGCCGCGTGGCCTTTCGCTATTGAACGCTCTTCCTATTGAGGCGAGCCTCGCAAAGATTGTCGAACAAGTCGCCTCTCAAGAGGCCACTCTGCTCCAGGCCTCGCCGGGCTCGGGTAAAACTACGCTCGTGCCACTGGCCCTCATGCGCCATTTCAGCGGAAAGATTCTGGTGCTCGAACCCAGACGCATTGCCACTCGTTGGGCCGCCCAACGAGTCAGTGAACTGGTGGGAGAAAGTTTGGGTCAGAGCGTGGGCTACATGTATCGCTTTGAACAAAAAACCAGCGAGGCCACACGTCTGATTTTTCTCACCGAAGGAACGTTCCTACGGTACTTACAAAGCAATCCCACTCTCGCCGGTGTAGACGCCGTCGTGCTGGATGAATTTCATGAACGCCACCTCGCCACAGATCTGGCCTTTGGCCTCTTCCGTTCGCTGTCTCGACAGTGGCAGAAAGTCCCTCGCCTCTTGATCATGTCCGCGACCTTAGATGAAGCTCCGCTAAAAAAACATTTTCCGACTTTAAAGAAAATCAATATTGAAGCGCCGGTTTTTCCTTTGGAAATTAAGTGGGCCCCGCGCGAAGCCGAATGGGGCAAGCGCACCCTTGAAAGTAAAATCATGTGGGGCATCCAAGAGTGCTGGAAAAGTCCTGGCGATATGCTGGTGTTCTTGCCCGGCATGGGTGAAATCAAACGCGTAGAAACTCTCTTAAAAGAGCGACTGGGTGATTTCCCCGCACGCGTGCTCATGCTTCATGGTCAAGAGTCTTCTCCTGAAAATGAACTCATGCGCCCACTTCCCGAGCGAAAAATCATTCTCGCATCGAATGTCGCCGAATCATCTGTCACGATTCCCGGTGTGCGCATCGTTATCGATGCAGGTCTTCAGCGTGAGGCGGTGTTCTCAGCGTGGTCTGGCCAAACTGATCTCGTCACGAATCCTTGCTCACAGGCCTCCGCCATTCAACGTGCGGGCCGTGCTGCGCGTACCGCCAGCGGTGTGTGCTTGCGCCTGTATCCAGAAATAGATTTTAACGCACGCTCGGCCTTCACGACTCCGGAACTCTTAAAAACCGATCTCGCTGAAGTGTTGATGGAGCTCGCCCAGTGGAACATCACGCCGGAAGATTTTCCTTGGCCGGATATCCCCTCGTCCGACAGACTCTCGCATGCCCGTGAACTTCTCCTGAGTCTCAATGCAGTGGTGAACAACAAACTCACAGCTCCCGGCAAGGCCATGCGCCTGGTGCCTCTTCCGGTGCGTGCTGCACGGGTGTGGGTCGAAGGCCGCGACCAGGGCACAGCAGAAGCCTTTCGTGATCTGTGCCGGCAACTCGCTCATTGGCTGGAGCGTGGTGAGCAGGCGAGAAAACTGGAAGAGCGTCTGCGCCAAAGCAAAGCTCAAGGGCAAGAAATTCATGCAGAGAAATTTTGGCTGGCGGGCTTTAGTGATCGCATCGCCAAGGGCCGCAGTGTGGATGTCATCACGGTCACGGGTGACACTTTTAAGCTTTCACCGGAAGTTAAAAATGTCTGGGACCCACGCCGTCCCTACTGGCTCGCTCTCGAAGTGAATGGCGCGCAAAAGCACGTGACCAAACTTATTCCTCTGGAAGCAGAATGGGTGACGGCCCTGGCGACTCCGGCGGTTGAAACATTGTTTGATGAAAAACGCGGCAAGATGGTGAAGCGTACTCATCTCAAGCTCGGAGCGCTCACACTTGAAACCCGCGAAGAAGTGCTCGCGGATGCACCCACCATGGAACGTGGCCCGCTAGAAAAAGCCGCCCGCCAATGGCTCGCTGATTTCCAGCAATCTTCGGAGTATGTGCGCTGGGAGCTTTTTCAGAAGACGAGCTTTCCTGATAAAGCGCTGACGGGTTTTGAGTGGGATCTTTTCTTAGAAGAATTTCTACTCGAAGACTTTCTTCCCACGCCTGAGCATGAACGGGAATTTTTGCACCGCCTGCGCCAAGAGTTGCAACTCTATGTCGACAGCAGCTTTCAGCTGCGCCTGCAAGATATCTGTCCCACGCATTTTGTACTTCACGAGAAGCGCTCCTGCGAGATTCATTACGACAAAGGCCAGCCCCCTTGGATCGAGGCCCATATCCAAGATTTCTTCGGTCGCACGACTCATCCCGCTCTCGCTCAGGGAAGAATTCCCCTGACCATCCATCTGTGGGGCCCCCATGGACGTGCGCTGCAAGTCACCGGCGACTTGGCGGGCTTCTGGACACGTCATTATCCTTCAATTAAAAAAGAACTTATGCGAGATTACCCTCGCCACTTTTGGCCCGACACTCCGACCACGGCCATCCCGATGCTCAGACTTCCAAGGAAAAAATAAATGCGCGACCTCATACTGCTCCACGGTGCCCTTGAAACGAGCAAAGTGATGGAACCCTTGGCAAAAATTCTGGGTGAAAGTTTTCGCTGCCATGTTTTGAGTTTTGCTGGGCACGGCGCGGCCGGTGCGTGGCCCGACCCCTTTCGAATTGAAACTTTTGTCGAGCAGCTCGATGCTTACCTCACCCAACACCAGTTGCAGAACGTCACCATCGTTGGCCATTCCATGGGCGGCTATGTGGCCCTCTCCCATCTGGCTTTTGTGGATGGCTCACCCATTTCGCGCGTGGTGTGCTACGGAACAAAATTCGATTGGAGCGAAAAGACGGTGGCAAGCATGCTTGCTCAGCTGCATCCAGAAAACGAAGCGCTCATGGCCTATCTTAAACAAGAGTTCGGTGATCAAGCGACACGTCTTCTCGCTTCAACCACGCATATGATGTCTCATCTTGAACGTCTGGATGGCCTGCAACCCGTGGACCTCGTCGACATTCAGGCGACGGTGGATTTGGTCTGGGGAGATAAAGACAAAGTGGTGACGCTCTCTGAGACGGAGCTCACGGCATCCCTCTTACCGCAGGGACAGATGCATATTTTGAAAGATTCCCGCCATGAGATGGAGCGCTGTGATCTGAAGGCCCTGGCGGCGATTGTTGCGGGTCAATAATTAGAGTTCGAGAATATAGCGAACAGGAACCGTGACGTCGTACTGCTCGATGCCCACTTCTTTAGGAATCGGTGGGAATTTTCCTACACGTTGAATGGTCTCAAGTGAGCTCACATTGAAAGCATGGAAAGGAGATTTCTTTTTGATCTCCACTTTCAAAATTTTGCCGTCTTTATCGATGATCATATTCACAAACACGATGCCTTGCTGGCCAAGTTTTTTCGCGCTCAGTGGGTAATGCAAATTGCGCTGAATGAGCTGAGCGATCTGGCCGGCGTAAAGCGCTTTGGGATCTGTCGAATTTCCGCCGCCGGCGCCTGAAGCCACGCCATCACCCACAGCTGTTCCAGTCCCACCTTCGCCGACCATGCCGGCCGGTGCGGCAGCAGAAGCCGTCGTGCTGACTTCATCGACTGTCTTGGCCGCAGCCGCAGCCGTAGTTGTTGAAAGCGCTTGAGGCTTTGCTTTGCGAGGAGCTGGAGGTGCTCCCTGTACGCGGCCATCGCCGCCGCCTGAGAGACCGAATGTTCCGAAGCTTAATTCAATGGGAGTCATTTTTTTTTCGGGAAGTGTTCCAAAAATCATACCCGCCATCGAGAGATGGACAATCGTGCTAAGAAGCAGGGTTTTGTTTAAAGATACCGCCCGAGAAATCATGATGTTTGGTATACCAAACGTGGTGCATTACCGTCAATAACCCGTGAAAAAATCACATCAAGCGCGCCCTGCGATTCCAAAGAGGTACAGTCACCAAACGGAACCAGACGGCAAAAAAAGCGCAGGCCTTCAGAAGTGTTGAGCCCCACTCGCGGACGTCCGGTTGATGACCACCCACATAGCGCCAAACAATCCAGAAGAGGCCCGTGTAGAGTCCAAAGCAAAAGGTCATCGCCAGACGACGGGCCGGGGTGATGGTTTCATGAGGTTGAGGTTTGAGAAAATGAAACGGAAACCAGACGGCATTCAGGTCTGAAAGCCGGCCATGAAGACGAGTGATACGATCAAGCCAGCTCATTAATAGTCCCCCGTTACGGCTTCGAGCACATCTCTAATATTGTCGGCCGGGGTTACCGTGTCCATAGCATCTAACAAAAGATCAATATTGAGATCCAGACTCGTGCCCGCTGAAGCCGTGAAGACACCTTCAAACTTAATGGTCATGCCATCCTGGGAACTGTAGTTGAAGGGTGCGTTCAAATTCACGAACTCCACTGATGGTCGGCCATTCGTGAGGTCGCACTCTTTCACAAGATCAATTTCGATACGACGATAGACGCCGGCGGGAATACTTAGATTGCCCAAACTTGTTCCGTTAGGGTCGATGGCCACACGTCCTAGATTCAAATCAATATTACCACTCCCGTCGGGCCCAGCAGAGTCGAACTTGAAGCGCAGGCGCTTGAAGCAAAAGAAGACGTTCGTGGCTGCTGCGCGTGCGCTTGGAATAAGCAGCTTATCTTGCACAGGCTTCCACCATGCGAAGGGTTGCTGGTCAACGAGTCGAACGGCTACCGACACGCGCGCCGGATTGCCGGTAGAGGTCCCGCAAGACCAGGTGTTCAGCAGAAGCATCAAGAGGAAAATACTTGTCTTCATTTTTTTTCCTTTTTCGTCATCGGCACTGCAGTGAGGGCAACGTGAAAAACTTCACCATTTGCATCCCCCTCATCTTCGAGAGCGGCAAGCTCCTCGAGCGCGCGATCCATGATGCGCTTGAGCTTCGCAGTCTTTTTTGGGTTCAGACGGAAAGTATGTCCCAGAATATGTCTTTCGTCAGTGGTTGCCTTGTAGATTGAATCACTGGCCCGTTCGAGCATCTGGCAATGAAACTGGGCGAGCGCTAATTTGTAAACTCCCCCGTGACATTCTAACCGAACGAATTCTCCCTGGCCCGAGAGCAGTTTGTTGTCGTGCAAGAATCGCAGTGCCTTCCGAATCTCTACCACGGGCACCGGGAATCGCAAGCGAGCTTGGACCCATTCGGCGTCTGGTCGAAAATCCTCGAGGGAGCTCATTTCTCGAATAACAACGACCCACCATTTCTCGAGATACTGCCAGGTGACGACTTCCCGGGTACTACGCTCTTGATAGCGTTTGAAGCGAATAATCTTCTTGTACGCTTCTGTCTTTTGATCTCGCTCGTCGCCGTCCTGAAAATGGATCATCTTCTCCAGAAACGACACTTCTTTCTCGTCCCATCCGATCGCGGCTTGCCAGTGTTTAATGTGAGCAAGAGTGAGGTTGCGGCGGCCCTGCACGATGGACGAAAGAAGTGAAACGGAGACATCGAGCTTTGTGGCGAGACGACGGAGCGACATGTTGTGCTCTTTGAACCAAGCGAATAAGGCGGCCAGATACTCTCTGTATTCTTTGAAGTCATAGGGAGAGGGTCTGGCCGCTGGTTTCATATCTACCTCTTAGAGAGAGCCGCTGGCGGACTCAAGGCTATCACGCAATCTTCCCGCGCTATGCCCGTTGGCGGCGTCAAGGATGTTCTGCACACCGAGTTCAAGCGTCGTGGCCCCATCAACTACGAACACACCATCAAATTTCACCGTGATCCGCTCATTCGATGAAAAAGAACCGAAGTCATTTGAGAGTGAAGCACTCTGACCTGCACACTCTGGCTCGAGGTCAAATTCCACGCGGTAGTACGTTCCCTCGGGTACCTGCACCGTCCCCAAAAGTGTTCCCGAACTTGTAATAGTTTGCTGCCCAAGCTCGAAATCAACATTGTCTTCAGAAGTTTCAGGCAAAGAAGTATCAGTGAGATCTTTTTTAAAACGCAGACGCTTGAAGCAAAAATTCAAATTACTTACCGCAGCTCTTGCCTCTGGGATGATCCAACTCATAACGCCAGCAGTTGAATAGCCACCTGTTTGTAAAGTCACAGGATGTGTCCCACCACTAGAAACTGAAGAGTCAGAGGACGGCTGACAAGCGGCCAAAGCTGATAAAAGCATGAGAGGTAATAAACGTACTTTCATAAGTCTCCTTTGAGGCGGTGAGCAAAGCTCCCGTCATGAAACTATGATCGGCGAATTCACCTAGATTATCACTTAATTGCCATCAGAAAGTAAACATTTGTTTGTTTAAATTAATTAATTCCAAGCACATACATACATGCCAGCCACCTAACTGTGTTAAAATTGTAAACACGCCAGACAAAGAAAAAGGGCCCGAAGGCCCTCTTTCTAAAGATAAACTATTTCAACAAACCTTCAGTCTTCATCGCAGTTTGAACCGCTGGACGCGCGTACACGCGAGTGTTCCAAGCAGCGATGTTAGGCCATTTGCCAGCAGTCTCGAAACCAACAAAGCTCGCCCATGAGAAGCATGTGAAGAGGTAAGCATCACATACAGTGAAGTTTTTCCCCATCAAGTAATCACGGCCGGCCAATTGTGTTTCGACGTAATCGAATTTCTTAGTGAGGTTTTCTTTCACAACAGTTGTGAAAGCCGTGCGGGCAGTTGTGTCTACCACCAAACCTTCAGCGCCAAACAAAGGAGCGAAGCAACCTTTGTGGATTTCTGTTGAGATGAAGTTCAACCACTCTTGAGCGCGGTAACGTTCAACAGTGCCAAACTTCGGCATAAGGTTTGATTCTACTTTTTGGTCAGCGATGTATTGAAGAATCGCAGCGCCTTCAGTGAGGATTTCGCCGTTGTCCATTTTCAACATCGGCACTTGGCCTTTGACGTGGATGGCCTTCATCGCAGCTTTGTCTTTTGTCGACACTTTCTCAGTTTCGAAAGCAGTGCCGATCTCATTCAAGGCAATGTGTGATGCAAGTGAGCAAGCACCGGGAGAAAAATAAAGTTTCATAGAGACTCCTGTTTTAGGGTTTTCGAACTCACCCATCATGCGCCTCAAGTTCGTTCGGAACAACTAGGCATTTCCGCAAGACACTTGAGTCCGTGGGTTGGTCAATCAAGTTTTATCAGTAGCATGAAGCGCATCGATCAGATAACCCGCACCCCAACTAAATGGACGCTCCGCAGTCAAAAGCCAGGAAGACCAAGGCAGCCACATATCCTGGGGATCATAAAGTTCTACCACTTCACCGTCACGCAAAAGCAATCCATGAATCTTGGTGCGCAACATTTGTACGAATTCCTGGTCGCCTTGCAAATGCCCTACTTTGAGAGCAAGGCCCATCAACCAACTCCACGCCAGACCACCGTGATAACGTTTGAGTCCCGCAAAATGGACATGCCAAGCGATATCACGCTTAGGCCATTCAGGATGGGAGCAGATCCCCAGTGCTGTCACGGGATGAACTTTAAGCGCCTGCCAGAGTTGTTTCTTTTCTTCCGTAGATAAAAACTCATTCGCTTCAATAGCAATCAAGTTGCCATCGACACTGACGACTTCACTGCCTAGCAGACTTAAAAACACACCACTTTGTTTATCAAAGAATGTTGCGCGCAGACGCTGGGCAAGTGCATCCGCATCCACTGTCACCTGCCAGCCAATCGCCGCAAGACGCTTGGCCGCGAGGAAATAAAATAAGTTCGTAAGAAACGTCACTCCGTTTCGGCGAACGCTGTCCTGCCAATCGGCAAAAGCCGTTTGCTGAATAAAGCCATCTTTGAATTTCGAGTCGTACCATGTCCACACACGCTTGAGTTCCGTTTCATTCTCCAACCACCACGCCTCTCCTTGAGGAGTCGTACGTAATTGAAGCGCGGCCAACAACACCAAGAGATTTGAATCCACTGCATGGGAACCGTGTTCATCGGTGTACTGTGGGCGCAAATGTTCTTTGAGAGCTAATTGGGGAAGAAAAGGAAAGATCTTGCGCACGGTTTGGTAGGCGACACGCCACTGCACGATTCGGTTATCCAGTACGCGCGGGACCAGACCATCTTTGCGCACACATTTTAACAAACGAGAGAGATGATCGCGCACGACTTCCGTTTCACCCATGACCAACAGACCTCGAACCGCATGACAAAAGTCACGTGTCCAGAGAGTGCGGAACTGATTGAGTCCTGCGGCCAAAAAACGCCCCGTGGGCAACTCGATGATATTGGCGCGCAGAGAAGCTTCTGCAATGACTAACGGGGACAAGGAGTCAGACACGCTTGGAACCTTTTTCATCACCGATGTAGGCAAAACGCGCGACACGTTTGCCGTCGACTTCGATGACTTCTTCAAACATTTTTAACGGACGAACCCAAAAAACACCTAACTCATTCTCGTAGAGAGTTTCATAGAGCGCCAGCTCTTCAAGTGTTTCTGAATGACGAACCACCCGCAGGAAACGATACATCTTCCCTTTGTAGTGACGATAAATTCCACCTTCGACACTCGACATTAAAATCTCCTGGAGTACTCAGATATTCGCAAGATTATCGTCTTTTTATCACATGACGAGGAGGGCCATTATGGATGCGAATGATCTTTCATGGCAAAATGAGACATGGATAACTCTTCATCATCGCCCGAACACGACGAAAAGACCGGCTCTTTTGCCCCGCGAACCATGGGCGCAGGCGAAACGACGCAGAAACAGAAACGTAAACTCCCAATGCGCAAGCTTGCTATGGGCGGAGCTGGATTAACTGTTGTGTTGGGACTGGTTTACGCGTTTTGGTGGAAACCTCACCGTGAAGCCCAACTCAATCCTAAGCACCCCACCTCATTCTTCTTTGCCGCCGTGACTTCGCTCAATGAAGAAGAGGTTACCAACGGCCAGGGTACAGCGGCCGAACCTCCACTCGAAAAACGTGTGATCGCCGAACGGGAAATCAAAGCGGCCCTCGAAAAATTTCCTGATATTCAGGCGATCCTCGCCCCCTGCGTGCTCACCGGCCACGATGTGCACCAGATCGATCCCTCAGGACGCATCCTTACGCATTTTTTAGCGGATGAAGAAATCCCAGCGCCTATGACAGCGGCCCGTGATGTTTTTGAGAAACTGCCCGCCGAACAAGAATTTATCATTCTCATTCGCGGCAACTCTCCGAAGATTTACACTCTAGATGGCGAGCCGTTCACCCTTTAAGACTTACGCACGCCTTTCAAGTCACTTCCTAAGAAGACCGCTTGGCGGAAGCGCTCCGGCGCTTTCGGAATGCCATTGAGCTCTCGTGGTGTAGAAAGTGAGACGTGCTTAAGTTTGTTAAACTCCCAGCCTAAATCCGTCATGTCATCGGTGCCGTAGCGCCAATCAAATTTTTTGTATTTGCGCAGATCAATTGGGCCGGCGAAATCCTTCATGGCATAGCGGCCTTTCCAATTTAAATAGACCGCCCAGTAACTCATCGCGAGCTCGCGCGGATCTCGAAAGAAGGCCGGGCGAAAATCCAACACGGTGGTGTTGGTTTTACTGATGGCACCCCACTTTCCCTTGAGCTTAAACAGTGCCACCACATGGTCATCATCGCCATGGCCGCGCAGGTCCATCATGTAGGGAGGATGACCGTGATACTCAAGTGCTAGGCACGCGAGCAAGGCCCCTTCAAAGCAGTGCGCCTTTTTCGCCTTGAAGGCCTCTCCCGCCGAACGCGTCTCGTCGCCGGAGTTATACACAAAACTCGAAACCCACTCCTGCACTTTGTGCGGGTGGTTCAAACGACGCAAAACTTTTTCTAATGATGGCGTGGGCAAGAGTGTTCTCCTTTACAGGTTGTCCCTCTCATTCCACCATAAGAAGGAATTTTTGTGAACGAAGGAGTTGTCTGTGAGTGTTTGCCCTTGCCGTGTTTTAGAAGATAAAGGCCCAAGCTACGAAACCTGCTGTGGACCGCTCCACGCTGGCAAGAAAGACGCCGCCAATCCAGAAGCTCTCATGCGTGCGCGCTACAGCGCTTACGTGAAAAAAACCATCCCCTTCATCGCCAGCACTCAGATCACAGAAGTCGCTGAAGAGTTCGACCAAGCCGAAGCTGAAAAATGGGCCGATAGCGCTGAATGGCGTGGACTGAAAATCGTCAGTACCACCAAAGGTGGCGCCACGGATGATACCGGCATCGTGGAGTTCGAAGCTCACTACACCGACAAAGCCTCGGCTAAAGAGTTGATCCACAAAGAAACTTCGCTCTTCAACAAGGTCGGCGGTAAGTGGCTCTTCAAAGAGGGTGTCATTGCCGGAGCTCAGGCCTTCAAGCGCTTAGAGCCAAAGATCGGTCGTAACGACCCTTGCTCATGTGGTTCGGGCAAGAAGTACAAGAAGTGTTGTGCAGCTTAGGTTAATTTTACACACCTAATCCCTTCTGCCTTTTGATTCATGTTATACCTATCCGAAAGGACGGTATTTTATGAATATGACAATCATTCTAGGACTTGGTCTCGCTCTCGGTACCCTGGCCCAGGTCTATCTCTAATAACGAACTGTGAGTTGACCTGCGAGGACATGGTTCCTGCGATCAACCACGCCGTTTACGTAATGGTTCATGTAACCTAGTTCGATAATATTTTTCTCTCCCTCTCCAAATAACCATCCCAATCCCACAAATGCTCGGTTCTGATCAAAGCCTTCTTGTGGACCGCCCTGGATAGAATTCGAATTCCAAAACCATTCATCCCATACAACCCCGGCAATCGGCAGCGCCCAAGGTGTGCGCCACTGAACTCTCAGCAAGTGACGAAGTCGCGATGAAGGCGGTGTCGGGTTTTGCAAAAAACGCCCCTCCCACCGGGTGCGGTTGGTGAGCTTGAACTTCTCCCAGGCGTGGGTGTGCAAGACCTGCAAAAACGGACGATCCTCATAGGAATCCGTCGGGTGAGAGTACTCAATGAAGCCATACCCCAACCATACGCTCAGGCCTGGCGCCACGGCTCGCCCCACCGCCGCTCGATAGAGCGTCGTACCGAGATAGTGGCGTTGATCAATCAAGCGTGGCTGCACCTCTAGGTAGAACTGCCAATCGCGGGGTCCATTAATGAACGTATTTAAATTCACCCAGCCCTGATTGTCAGAGATTACCCGCGCCTGTACTGCCAAGCTTAATAGACACAAAAGACTGAACAGGAGGTTTTTAATCATAATTTGCCCATGATAGCCCCTTTTCAGCTTTCTAGTATTCTTAAGTAATGAAACTTTTTAAATCCCTCTTGTTTGCTCTCGTGCTGACGACTGTTGCTTTTGAATCTCACGGAAGTGAACTTCGTTTGCTGACCTGGAACGTGTTCATGCTTCCAACTCCGATCAAATTCTCAAAGCAAAAAATGCGCCGGGAAAATATTCTGAAAGAACTCGGTGTACTCCAGAACCAATACGACGTGATGGTGTTTCAAGAAGCATTCATCGGCCTTTTTCGAAAACAGCTGACGAAGAGCCTCCAAGGCACTCACCCGTTCGCCTACAGCATGGGCAAGGGCGGACGGATCCGCGTCTTCGGGTCTGGACTCTTGATCCTCAGCAAGTACCCCATCGAAATCCGAGATAAGGTTTATTACAAAAAATGCTCCGGCGCCGACTGCTTCGCGGCCAAGGGAGCTTTTCTCGCTGAAGTCGCTTTGCCTGAAAACAAACACGTGCAAATCATTGTCACCCACATGCAGGCCGGGCAAAAACCGAAGAAGATTCAAATTCGCACGACTCAAGTCGAACAGCTGCGGGCCTTCATGGAAAAAAACAAGCGTCCGAACGTTCCACAAATCTTGGCCGGTGATCTCAACATCAATAGCCTCGTTGACGTTGAGTTTCCGGTGGCCAGGCAGCACCTCGGCATGAATGCCCCCTTCGATACCATCGTACCTGCAAGGCGTTCTGGCTTTCATTCTAGTCGCGCCACAAAAACGGAATGCTTCGGTAAAACCCCGAGCGCTGCGAAGGCGCGCCACGATCACATCTGGATTGGAAACGAGAGTACACAAACTGAAATTAAATCTCTTGCCGTCACTCCTATTCAAACAATCGTGAATGGTGAGGTTTGTGATCTCTCGGATCACCTTCCTCTCGCGATGCATCTGACCTTATGAAGAGCATCTTCGCCTATCTCCTCGTCCTCGCCATTCGTGCCTTCTCGCACATCTTCTATCGTCTTGAGGTGAAGTGGCTCTCGGAGCATTCAGACGAGCACTGGGACCGTGTGCGTTTGGCCGTCTTGATGAACCACACCTCTTTGTACGAGCCGCTTTTCAATCCCGTGCTGCCACCTAAGTTCTTGTGGAAATTCTTAAGCCGCATGGCCGCACCGGCCGCCGATGACACTCTCAATCGCCCCATCGTTGGAACATTTTGGAAAATGATGATTCCCCACGCCTCGAGCATCTCGCGCAAACGCGATGATACCTGGGTGGAGTTTATGGAAAACATTCGTCACGACTCAGTGATCGTGATCGCTCCCGAAGGCCGGATGAAACGTCCCAACGGGCTAGACAAGCACGGCAAGCCCATGACCATTCGAGGCGGTATCGCTGACATTCTCGCGGGCCTTGATTCGGGCATGATGGTCATTTGCTACAGCGGTGGATTGCACCACGTGCAGGCGCCGGGAGAACATTTTCCCAGTCTCTTTAAAACCATCAAAATGAATTTGGAAATGATTGATATCGCCGAGTACAAGAAGGGCCTACCCACCGACCCCAAAGAATTTAAGCTGGCGGTGGTAGCGGATTTCCAGAAGAAACTGGAAACCCGCTGTCCGACTTAATGAATTCGATTATTGCTTGATCAAGCTCACGTCACCCAACTGTACCGCCGATGAGAAAACGTCATCTGACATTTCGCCTTCAACTGCTACGATAGTAACGCCGCCCAACTCTTCGATTACGCCAGACTCATATTTAATCCCAGCAGCATCAAGCACTGCTGTATCAAAAGTCGTAACAGTTAGAGCGCCGTTGTCGCGCATCAAAGCGATGTTCATGTCTTCGCTGACGGCTTCGGCAATCTCTTTACCGTTCACCACACATGTGGTGAGGGCCGACATTACTTCACCTTCAGAAACCATATTGTAAGTTCCAGTGCCGGTACGAACCACGTCTACCGTCACGCCCAGATCAGCAATGCCGTAGGTCCCTTCAACTCCCGCAAGGTCCGCCACGCGGCCAGTGCATTTACTTACAGTGTAACCGCCCATGCAGCCGGTAAGAGCGAAAAGCATAGCGACAGAAAGCATTGAAAATTTCATAGTCATCCTCGGTTAGAATTGGTGGCGAATTCTTACCAAGGGAGAATGACTTTGGCCCGCGGTGTGAAATTGTTACTAAACTAGCGGCAATTAGACCCGACCGGCAGCTGGTCCCTAATTAAATTAAGGTCTCGCAGCCTCTCAGCGCTCTGCTGAGGAGTGAGAAGAAAGCTTGTTGATGAGAAAGCAACGCTCTGTTGCTGAAACTTTATCTGCGAGAACACGTAGTTCATCGAGGTCCCGAAGTTGGTTTGGTTCAAATCATCCGACACAAAATGATTATCACCACTGTGACCGAAGTTAATGCCCATCACTTCACTCGCCTCATTGAAAATCGGCGAGCCTGAAGAACCACCCACCATGGGAATCTTATGCTTAAACTGGCCATTGGCCGTCTGTGAGCTCACTTTGCCATCACTGGCCTGAATACCCAGCGTGTAGCTATTGCCAATGAGCTTCGCCTCTCGCGCTGAGACCGGTGCGCAATTGAGCTTCACCGGCTTCACAAAATCAGAAATTTTTTTGTTGGGCACGGGGGATTCCATTTCCACGAAACAGAAATCGTTCTTCTTTTCGCAGTAAAGCAGCTTTTTGCATTTTATCCACTGCTGCTCGCCGGGATTGTTGAGGGTGAGTTCGACCTTACGGCAATCCTGCGGATCACTGCCACCACCGGCGATGTGGTAATTTGTCATGACCACGTTACCGCCGATCAGGAAGGACGTGCCTTCGTTTTTAGATCCACTGGCCACTCGAGTTTCAAAGACGCTTTCACCTAAGCGACGCTCTTTTTCGAATTCAGCTTTGGGCATACAGAGATCCTGCCCCAGTGCTTCGTACTGTACGCCAGTGGCTTCACTTTGCACGCCGAGATTATTGAGACCATCATCGGTGAAAAGCGGCCCACGAACGAGGACTTCATCGTTTTTACAAGAGGCGTGGTTGTAGCTGTAATTCTTGTACAAGAAATGCAGGTTTCGTTTCATCTCATTGGGAAAGATGATCGTCGGCATATCCAAGAATTCTGAATTCAAAAGCCCAGCGGGACGATAACAATCGTTAACTCCCGCCGTGGCCAATTGAATAAGAAACAGTAAGATCATTAGTTTTTAGCGACCTTAGGCTTAAACATTTTGTGCAAAGGTTTTTTCTTCGAGCCCAAGTCTTTCAGACGAAACTCTTCGAGCACTTGAAACTTCTCTTGGCGCAAGAGCGGCAGACCACGTTCTTGAATGGCCTTCTGATTGGCCGGACCGACTTGTTTATGAAGCAGCTCTGCCGTACTCTCCAAGACACCAAAGTATCCAATCAAATCGCGGCTCATATTAATCGGCATCTTGTCTTTGAAATACTTCTTCAAGAACGGTACACGACGCAAGGGCCAGGCGACGTTGCGGTACATGAGACTCTTCTTGCTCGAGCCTTGCTGCATCTTGTAGCCATCGGAATCGACCCAAGCAAACATCGCCTGCAAAATAGCGTCCTTCTCATGAATGTCGTTGATACGGTTGGCATCACGCCATTCGGCGACGACGGTGAAGCGCGGATCGATCTCCATATCCGCCGGCACAAAGCTTTCTTCCGCGGTGATACCGATATCATGCACGAAGGTCGATTTACGTAACTGCAGACGACTTTGGAACATGGGAATCATGACGGCTTTATTACTCACCACTTCGTACGCATGAGAGATGGTCTCTGAGCAGAAAAGCTTTTCGCCGCCATCGTTCATACTAAAGGCAAAGTCGTAAAGGATGTTGCCCTTGGTATCTGACGCTGTCTTCACACGATTGAACGCATAGTCCGACGCTTTTTTGGCGAGAGCTGGGTCATCGAAGCGGAAGATCATAGTACGGAAGTTATTGTCTTTGATGTGGTCTTCTAACGGACGCACGAACGAGCCCACTTCAATATGCGCTTCCACTGTCCACACTTTGCCGGCAGCATCGATATGCACCAAGCTCAAATGTGAGAACTGCGTATCAAACTCACCCAGTGATGAGATCGCTGCCGACGTATAGGCATTGCCGCGAGTGAGAATGACATCCCCACTTTGCAGATCTTTCTTCAAATTGAAGTTTTCAAACTTTGGATGGCGCTTCACATGAGGGTTGCCCTCAACCCAAGCCGCACTTGGGAACACCACGCCTTCTACATTATTTCTCAACTGATGCTCTTGCACCATATCTTCCAAGAAACGAACCGCACGAAGCGCGCCTCGGTAGGCATTGGCGCAATCACGTTGAAGAGTTTTGGATTGGTAGAAGGAGCGCAATTGCTCATGCACTTTGATTTTAAAATCCCACAGCTCTTTGCCTAGGAGCTCAGGCTTGCTCTGTGCGAGTTCAGTTAGATGCTCCTGCGGACTCAGACCCGCCAGGGTCTTCTCGACTTTCCCCATGCTCTCGACACAGTTGTCGACGCTGAGGTTATCCATGGTTTCTTTTAAGACTGGCCTCACGTCGGCGGCAAAAGCCGAGGTGGCCAAAACTAGGCCCCAAAACGGGAGAGAATAAGGCATTCGCATGTGATCCCCTTCAAAAAGTGGTCTTTGACCTGGTGCTCTTCGGTTATTCTATGACATTGCTTGATTTTTCCTGTCGGAATTGATGCAATCTCAGGACTTTAACCCTTCTAAGGATCCCTATGAAGCGCGAACTCACCGTCCTTTCTATTACCCTGGGGCTCTTGCTCGGGATCGTCATGGCCGCGGCCAACGTCTACCTCGGTCTTTATGCCGGTATGACCGTCTCTGCCTCTATTCCTTGTTCTGTGCTGGCCTTAGGTTTTTATCGCGCTCTCAAACGAGACTCGTTCTACGAGATCAACGTCGTTCAAACTATGGCGAGCACGGGTGAGTCTCTCGCTGCTGGCGTGATCTTCACACTCCCTGCCCTCGTGTTGGTGGGTGCTTGGAATAGCTTCCCTTTCTGGCCCACCACTTTGATCGCCGCCTGCGGGGGTGTCTTGGGTGTGGTGTTCATGGTGCCTTTGCGTAAGGCGCTCATCGAAGATTCCCCTGAACTGATTTATCCAGAGGGCGTGGCGTGCGCGCAGGTTTTGCGTGCGGGCGCTCAAGAAAAAGACGGCCAGGGTTTCAAAGTTGTTTTGCAAGGCCTGGGTCTCGGCGCTCTTTTCAAAGCGGGTTCTGCCCTCCTTGGAATTTTTAAAGGCACAGTTGAGAAAGCCGCCTTTGCCGGTAAAAGTTCTATTTTCGTCGGCGGTGATATTTCACCCGCGTTGATGGCCGTGGGTTACATCGTCGGTCTCCCCGTCTCACTTCTTGTTCTCTCCGGCGGTTTGATCGCTTGGGCGATTGCCATACCTCTTATGGGCACACCTGTTCCTATGGAAGGCTCAAGCGCTCTTGATGTGGCCTGGGGACTTTGGTCCACGCAAGTGCGCTACATCGGCGTGGGCGCCATGGTGGTGGGCGGTTTGTGGTCTCTCTTAGGAGTTCGCAAAAGTTTTGGTGCGGGTCTGCGTGCTATGAAAAACGCCGACAGCTCAAGCGGTGATCTCTCTCCTACTATTCTCGGTATTCTGCTCGCGGTGAACGTGCTCGCCATCGCTTTCTTGTATGAAACGATGTTGCATAACTGGGGACACACTCTCATTGCCACTGTCGCGATGGTGATCGCTTCATTTATGTTCGTGGCCGTTTCCAGTTATGTGGTGGGTCTGGTCGGCACGTCGAACAATCCTGTTTCTGGCATGACCATCTCTGCGCTCTTAGGAACCGCGGCGCTGTTCTTGGTTTTAGGATTTAAAGGTGACTCTGCGATTCTTGCTACACTCGGTGTGGCGGGTGTGGTTTGTTGTGCGGCCTGCACTGCAGGTGATACCTCACAGGATTTAAAGACCGGTTCTATCTTGGGCGCCACTCCCCGTGCTTTGCAAATCGCTCAGCTGTTGGGTGCCGTTGTCCCCGCGTTGATTCTTGCACCGACGTTAACTTTGCTCCATGAAGCTTACGGCATCGGTGACAAACTCAAAGCACCCCAAGCCACTCTGTTTGCCTCTCTCACGAAAGCTATTTTTGGTGATGGCACGTTGCCGATGGATAAGATTGCCATGGGTGCCGCCTTCGGTGTCGCTGTGATTATCATTGATCGCGTGTTCATGAAGAACAGCAAATTTAAACTCCACCTTATGCCGATTGCGGTGGGCATGTATCTCCCCGTCACGCTCGCCACTCCCATGGTCATCGGCGGAGTGATTCATTGGCTTGCTTCACGCAAACATCCAGGTCGCGACGAAGGTCGTGATCCAGGTGTGCTTCTCTCCTCGGGTCTTGTCGCCGGTGAAGCCTTGATGGGCGTGGCGGTGGCCCTCGTCTTAGTGTCTGGCCTTGATCTCCATGTTAAAATCCCCGACCTCGCCCAAGATATTCTCTCGGTCGTGGCCTTTGGCGGCCTGGCCTGGTTCCTTAAGAAAAAGGCCTCTGCATGAAGCTTCTTCTCCTTTGCTTATTAGCAACACCCGCGATGGCGGCCAAAAAGCACCCTAAGAACTCCCACCCCGTAGACCATCTCTGGGGCTGGGAGTGCGACCGGGGCTACATCCAGCACCGCGATAAGTGCATAAAAGTTAAAGTGCCGAAGCACGGTTTCCTCAATGAAGATGGCCATACTTGGAGCTGCAAAGAAGGCTTTGAGAAGTACCGCGACGTCTGCCAGAAACCTAAAAACTAGCCCGAGAAATTTTTACCAACTCTGCTCACTAAATTTTTGTTCATGTTATGAAGCCTCCATCTAACCCCCGGAGGCCTTATGAAATTTTTAACCCTAGTGGCTGCGCTCGTCCTATGGGCACCGCTAACCCACGCTCAACTCGTCGACAATGATGAAGGATTGTTTGAACTCGCCAATCGCGATACGCGCGGCATGCAGATTCCTGCGATCCACGCTGATAACCTTGCTGATTTGAAAAAGTTCATTGATTACGACGTCACTCTCATCAACTCTGATCGCGGAGTAGACGCTAGCAAGCCAAAGAACTTGCACACGCTTGATGGTGCGGATGCTTTGAAGGCCGTAGAGGCGAACCCAGTGGTAAGCCTTTACAGCTACAACAAGTACGACCCACGCAACGAAGGTATCGGTTTCTGCTTCGGCCGCGCGATGTTCGTTCACTTGGAACTCGTTCAGCGTGGTATCGATCGTCGCAGTGTTCAGAAAGCCTTTGTGGTTGGCCACATGCAAACTCCAGACGGCGGTCAGTGGGGCTGGCACGTTACAACGATTGCGCAATCTAAGAACGCCCAAGGAAAAGAAATCTGGTTGGCGATCGACCCGATCGTAGGCCGCGTGATTGAAGTCGGCGAATGGTACAAGCTCATGCGCGACTCGTACTCAACTGATAAGAAGCTCAAACTCTACATCACTCACGCCACTCGTTTTGGACCTCGTGGTGTTTACGATGAAGAGCAGATCCGTAACGAGTTCTACAACAACTACTTCACCGACATGATGAAGTGGTTCGATAAAGAAAGCCGCGCTGGTCGTTACAAGACTCCGCTTCGCAAGATCTAGTTTATTTTGAGTACGGCGGGAGTTATTCCCGCCGTGCTTTTTGACTGTAGGTTTCGAGCTTCAATCCGTTCACAGCAAACCCAATCCATTTCTTTAAGAACAACGACTGCACTAAACGTGACAGGAGACGGTATTTTCTGGTGGTGTACGGGTACCAGTTCGCTTCTATCTTCTTGCTGTTGCCATCAATCAGGATACTCTTCACGGTGCAGAAGCTTCTAAGCCCCATCACACCCTTATAACGCCCAATCCCGCTGTCTTTCACGCCACCAAACGGAAGCGCATGATTGCCTTCCGAAACCATTACGTTGTTCACTGAGATGTTGCCCGTCACAAGCTGGCGAGACACACGCAAGACTTGGGTCTTCTCGCCCCACACACTCGCTGAAAGTCCAAACGTCGAATCATTAGCGAGACGAATGGCTTCGGCTTCATCACTAAAGCGCATGAGCGGAAGCACTGGCCCAAAGATTTCTTCTTGGTTGATCCGCATGGCGTGCGTGGTGCCTTCCAGCACGATGGGTGGAATCATCTTGTTGTGAAAATCCCACTCAAGGCCGGTGAGCATGGTGGCCCCTTGTGCGAGCGCGTCTTTCACGAGATCAGCGACGATCTTCACTTGCTTCTCGGAGATCATCGCTCCCATATCTTTATTGCCATCAGTGTCCACGCCCAAGGTGATGGCCTTGACTTCAGTAAGTAGGAGTTTTTTGAATTCTTCATAGATGCTGTCTTGCACGTAGAGACGCTCTACTGAAGTGCACGACTGCCCTGAGTTGGTGAAAGCTCCCCACACCGCGCCTTTCACTGAGCGCTGGATATTGGCGCCAGCAAAAACCAACATCGGATCTTTGCCACCCAACTCAAGCTCTACTGGAATCAAATACTGAGACGCCTGGGCCATAATTTTTTTTCCTGTCGCCACTGAGCCGGTGAAAAAGATTTTGTTCGGACGAAGATCAATGAGTTCTTGAGCGACACGGCCATCGCCGTACATAATCTGCGCCCAATCGGGAGCAAAGCCAGCCTCTGTCAGCACGCTCTCAACTAGCCCTTGCAGCGGCGTGAGTTCTGAGGGTTTGTAGACACAGGCATTGCCCGTGACAAAAGCGCAGGTGATCGGTGTGACCGCTTGATAGAATGGATAGTTCCACGGAGAGATCACCAGCACCACTCCCATGGATTCATACCAGACCTGGGATTTTTTCCCCATCATGGCCGCCGGCGTGGCGACAGTTTCGTCTTTCAAGGCATCTTCAGTGGCCGCTTCTAGAAAAGCGAGGTGCTCGAGCAGCGGGAAGATTTCTGAGGTGAGTACATCCGTGCGCGCCTTGTGTGTTTCACGTTGAATGGCGTCGATAATTTCTTCTTGGCGCTTGAGCACCACAAACCGCAAACGTTTAATTGTTTTTAAGCGTTCACTGACACTCAAGCTGCGAATGCTTTCATGAGCGATGCGTGCTTTATCCATCACCAAGGCCGGACCGAGAAGTGAAACAGGCATAGCGAGTGGATTGGCATTACGGAGGAGTTCTTGCATTTCATCATCCTGAGGAAGAGTCGTATTGATGGTGGTTGAATACTGAAGTGCAGGCAAAATGCCCTGCTGATCGATGCCGGAATAGTACAACGTAAAAAGCACGCCGCGCACGCCGATGTGAATCTGGCGAAACACACTGCCATGGCCAAAACTGGCGATCCATAAAATCAGGCGAACGACAGGTGATGGCAGAATGCCAAAGACATTCATCAGCAAGATAAAACCGCTGCGATCATCTGGGTACATGTCGTTCATTAAGCGCGGAAGTTCATTCTCAAGCTGCGTCTGCGAGAAGCGTGGGAAAGCGCCCTCACCGGGTAACAGAATGTCGCCCGCTTTTTTTAATCCCTTGATGGCGAGAGCGTTCATCATAGCTCCTTCAGCATCAGTGATGCTGCCATTTTTGAAAGGGCCATAATGGTGAGCGAGGGATTAATGCCAGGGGCATTGGGAAAAATCGATGAATCTGCGGCGTAGATATTTTTGAATCCGTGCAATTTAAAATCCGGTGCGACCACGGAAGTCTTGGCGTTCGTTCCCATCGCCAGTCCACCCATCAAATGCAATCCAATCCCGAGCTTGCCCGGAACAATCTCGCGAGCACCGGTGGCCTGAAAAATCGCGTCGATCGCCTTGAGACCTTCGCTCTTGCGTTCACGGTCGACGCCATTCAGTTCTTTTTCAACAAAAGCTTTGCCATCGCTATTCACCCGAATGCGACCTGCATGGGTGTCACGAACAGCGACTTCAATACAGCTCATGCGCGTGAGTTGTTTCATCTTGCTCAAGTGGCCCACACCACTTCCTGGCACCAACATGCTGATCGCCACAGGAGGAGCAAACACGTTTTCTAGCTTAAAGCCTTTCAAACGGAAACCGGCATCATAAGATTTATAAGTTTGTAGCGGACCTTTATGAGCGTTGATCTCGCGATCATAGAGTCCCATCACCATGTACTGCGGATGAGTGTAGAAACCTTTACCAAGCCACGGCAGTTTGCGATTGAAGTGCTCACTCAAAAGCAAGCGGCTGTTACCAATGGCACCTGCAGCGAGTACCAGCTTGCGCGCCTCGAAAGAAAACGGTGTGCCATTCTTAAGTGAGCCGGCCACTTTCACGCTGCCGTCATTGTGCTTCACTGATTTCACTTCAGCTTCACTCACCAAGTGACAGCCCGCGCGCAAAGCGCGTCGGAGTGTGGTCACGGGCGTGCTTTGTTTGCTATCAATACGGCAACCGCCCAGGCATTCGATGCAGTCGTTGCCATCCTCGAAGCGGCAGTTGCTTTGCCCACGGCTCAGCGGCTTGCAGACGAATCCACACTTCTTAAAACCTTCCGCAAAAATTTCAGCGTTGCCGTTGCGAGTGGCTTCAGGAATGTCTTGGATGATGAGCTCTTTTTCGGCGGCTTCATACCACGCACTCAAACCTTGTTCGCTGAAATACGGCACATCAGATTGCGCGCGCCAACTATCCAGCGCGATGTGATCAAAGCGATCCATCAAGGCCTGATTGACGATGGAGCCCCCACCCACGACTTTCGGTCGCAGGAGCGCGATGGTCGCCGAAGTATTGAGCTCAACACCACCGCCCCAGTACAACTGCGCATTGGCATCGATCTCTTTGCGTGGGTACGTATCGCGGGTAAACGAGCGGCCCGCCTCAAGCACGAGCACGCGCACACCTCTGGTCGCCAAATCATGGGCGATGTACGAGCCGGAAACTCCTGCTCCCACTATGATCACGTCATACTGCATAGCCAATATTCTACCCTGGACGAAGCTCAGTTTGAAACGGCACAATGAGAATATGACATTGCCGATCATTGCCGTCGTGTTTTTGCTGTTCATCAGCTTGGCTTACCATTTTTATGGAGGCTGGGTGGCCCGTCAGTTTCAACTCGATGACGCACGCATCACTCCCGCCCACACCCACGAAGACGGTGTCGATTACGTTCCCACCCGCCCATTTTACCTTTTCGCTCAGCACTTCTCCGCTATTGCTGCGGCCGGTCCCATCGCAGGCCCCATTGTGGCCTGTCAGCATTTTGGCTGGCTTCCCTGTCTCCTATGGATTTCTCTAGGAGTCGTCACCATCGGTGCGGTTCATGATTTTGCTTCACTCACGCTGAGCGTACGCCATGGCGGTCATTCTATTGCGGATGTCACCGGCAGCATTATGGGAAAAACCGCTGGTCGTGCCATGATGACCTTCATCTGGATCGCTCTTCTTTATATTATTGTCGCCTTCACCGACATCACCGCCGGAAGTTTTGTCTCAAGGCCCGAAGAAATGGCGGGACTCGATCTAAATTTCCATCCGGGTGGCGCCGTGGCGGCCGCCAGCATTGGCTACATGCTCATCTCCGTAGTGCTGGGTCTCGTGGAAAAATATCTCAAGCCTCCCATGTGGCTCTCGACGATTATCTTTGTGCCGCTGACCTTTGCGACTTGCTGGGCGGGAACCTATTACTCTGAGATTTTTATTTTCAGCGCCACCACCTGGGCGATGATCATTCTCGTTTACTGCGCCATCGCCTCAGTGATTCCCGTCTGGATTTTGTTACAGCCGCGGGGTTACTTGGGCGGCTTCATTCTCTACACAGCGATCGGATTAGGGATTATTGGTGTGTTCTTCGGCGGCTACGAAATTAAGCAGCCCGCCTTCACCAGTTTTGATCCCATCGCTGGTGGATCACTGTTCCCGTTCTTGTTTGTGACCATCGCCTGCGGCGCGTGCTCCGGCTTCCATGGTCTGGTGTGTTCGGGCACCACTTCAAAACAAATCGATAAAGAAAAGCACATGCACCACGTGGGCTACGGGGCCATGCTGGCCGAAGGTTTCGTCGCACTCATCGCACTCGCCATTGTGATGATTATGGCGCCGGAAGATATCAAAGGGCTCAAGCCCGGCACGATCTACGGCCGCGGTTTAGGCGAATTTCTCACCATCATTATCGGCAGAGAACACATGGCCTTCGCGATCACCTTCGGTGCCATGGCCTTCTCGACGTTCGTTTTCGACACTCTGGATGTGTCCACGCGTTTGGGTCGCTACTTGATTCAAGAACTCACGGGCATGAAAGGCAAAGCAGGTGCTGCGCTAGGAACTGGGCTGACCTTAGCAATTCCTGGCCTGATTCTTTTCACCATGCAAGAAGGGAGCTGGTCTAAATTCTGGACGCTCTTTGGCGCTTCGAACCAATTGCTCGCAGCACTCTCTCTTTTATCCATCACCCTTTGGTTGCATGAACAGCGCAAGCGCATCGCCTTCACGCTGTTGCCCATGTTGTTTGTCTTGGGCATTACCTTTTGGGCGTTGATCAAAATGACCTACTCCAACTGGCAGCTGACTCAAGGAATCGACGTGGCCCTCTTAAACAGTGGGGCCAGTCTCGCCTTACTGCTTCTTGCGGTTTATCTTGTCGTCGTCGCACTGATTAAAGTGCGGCGCTCATGAAAACACTCACAGCGACCGCCGCCAACCTCTACGCACGTTATCAGGTGCTCTTCTCGCTGCTCTCTTTTGTGGCGGGTTTTGCTCTGAGCTTTTGGCAGCAGCGCCCGATTGATACGGACAAAGCTCTCTTCATGCAGGCCCTCACTCTCATCGGCCTGTTTGTTTTACTCTTGGGAGAACTCGCCTGGCGCGGTGGTGCCTGGACGCCCTCTCCCCGCGCGGCCAACTGGTGGCGCTGGCACGAGTTGGTCCAGCACTTCATGCTCGGCGGACTTCTTCGCAGCTACACCGTGTTCTTTATCAAAAGTGGCGGCACCAACGGCTCGATCGCGTTTCTCGTTTTGCTCACACTCATTCTCCTCGCCAATGAATTACCCATGGTGCAAAACCGCGGCACGCTCGTGCGCACGATCTTATGGGCGCTGGCACTCTCCTGCTTTCTGACTTATCTCATCCCGCGCTTGATGCACAATCTTGGCCCGATGATTTTCACGCTCTCGGTAGGACTGGCCGCTGTGCTGATTCTCGTGGCCTATTTCTTCATGCGCGCCAGGGTGACTCCAGAGATCCGCACAAAACTTTTTCTATGGCCAGGGCTCGCCACTCTCGCCGGTTATCTCATGCTTTACCATCTGGCCCTCATCCCGCCGGTGCCGTTGATGTTGGCGCGTTTTGATGTGGTTCACATCATGCAAAAAACGGAAAAGAACTGGGTACTCTTCCGCGCGCCTCAAGAAAAAAAATTATGGTCTCGCCAAGTCTTCCCGCTGCGCCCGGGAGATAAGGCCGTGGTGGCCTTCAAGCTCGTCGCTCCTCCTTTGTTCGTGGAAGAGCTGCGCGTGCGCTGGCAGTGGAAAACTCCCCAAGGGTGGCGTGAGACAGATGCGATTGCAGTGAAGATTCAAGGTGGCCGCAAAGACGGCTTTCGCGGCACCACCGAAAAAAGTCATCTATGGCCGGCCGACTGGCGAGTGCTCTTAGAAACCAAGGCCGGCCGCGAAATTGGTCGACTGCGCTTCCATGTTATCGCCCACGAAGGAAGCGCGCCTTTGATGCTCCAACAGGAAAATTTCTAACGGGTCAGACCGCTGATATCCAGTGTGTTTTTTAACATTGTATCTGCATCAATCCAGAATCTCCCCGAGGTCTCACAGGTCACACCTTTATTGAGTGCATCGGTCACACCACAAGACGACCCCCACGAGTTCTGGATATGTAAACGCAAACGCCCATTCTCAGTCTTGTAACCCACCACCGCCATGGCATGGTTACCATGCATGACTTTGGTTGGGTCATCAGGACGAACTTTGCAGAACTGGGTATCCATGCGGGCCGCGTAGTCAGGTGCACTGGTTTCTGTGCGCATGAATTCCGTGCACACGCTAATGGAGAGCGGACGATTGTTACACAATCGCGCGACGATCCAATCTCTTCCCTTCTGAAGCACTTGCTCTTTCGGTTCACTCAGGCCGCTTGGATTGAAACTCTCACAGCTCCAGCCCGCTAATTCTGCGACACGGGCCGGTGCACTCTCAGCGCAACGGGGGGCCAAGACTTGCAAGAGCGTCTGACCACGGCCGGGCAAAGTCGCTATTTGTGACTGGCGCATCCGCTCCACAACACTGGTGGCCTGTTGCAAGAAGGGATTCATTTCGGGAGTCACATCTGTGACATAGGCGGCGCAGGCATTTTGCGCCATCGCTGGATTCACTCGCTTCAACATATCTTGATCAAAACTCGCTTTACAGGTCGAGCGGCTACCAAGAAGACGGGCCACAGAAAAAATGTCATCGCTGACGTTCATTACAATTTCATTAATCGTATCCGTGGAAATACCAGGACGCCCCAAACGCACAAACTCTTTCGACGCGAGAACCAAGATATCGTTTTGTGGCATCACCTTTGTGTAAGGCAGAGCGGTTGAACTGGCAGGGATGTCGGCGCTCAATCCCGTGACGGCGGTACGCCAGGCCGGTGAACTGGCCACCATTTTATTCAGCAGAATATCTTTAGGGACCCAGCGAGTTCCATCGGGGGCCACGGCTTGAGCATCAAACAATGTTGAGCGTACATTCTTCCAAGTATCCACACGGCGTTGGGCCCCTGGAACAATCTTGGTGAGGTATTTTTGGCGAACTTCACCCACAGAATTTTCCATATTCCTCATCTGAGTCGCGAGCAAATCTTCAGAATAGGCAATGCGGTCATTGATGTACTGAGGAAGAAATTCGGTCCACTGCGCGCGCAACCATTGTGGCTCGGGAAGATTGCACACTTCACTACGTCGCTGAAAGCGCATCGCCAGATTCGTGGTGAAGTTATTCCAGTTCTCGTCTGTCCAAGCAGCACTCGCACCGGCCAGCTGGTCAATTGAACGTCCGACTTCATTGATGATCGATTGCTGAACATCGCCTTCATCAGAGCTGCCGTGCACATCCAGGGGAAACTGATCGGCCGAACAGAAGCCATAAGTCTTGGCGGCTTCAAAGGTCGGACAGGCCCAGCCTCCTTCACCGACGTAAGGGTAAAGATCTTTGGAGTCTGGATTAATCAACGGCACATTCGCGTTGGACATCCGCGAAGCGTGGGCGATCGCCAACTGCTGATAGGAAATCGGAGCAGCGAGACCGAGACTTCCTTGCATCACCACACCCATGGCGTTGGCATAACAAGTACCTAACCCGTCTTGATCTTGCACTGGAAGATTTGTCATCGAGACTTGCGTGCGCCCATCAGCACACTGTTGCGCGAAGACTGCTCCCGCCCACAAACTCAACACCACCAGAAGAAAATATTTCATTGGAGCGCTCCCAATGAAAGCAACGAGCCATCATCAAACTGACAGAAGGCCTGGGTGGTGTGGCCTCGTGATCCCATGACAATTTTGCCTTTGAGTTGTTCACTGCAAACGGCCGATCCTGGATTGCGCCCGCCCTTACCTACCAAGGCCACGGGACGAGGCGTCTTCAGCGCACGCCAGGCCTGGCATGCTTTATCCACACAGCTTTTGTTAAGGAGAGCGGCCTGGTGATCGTAGGTTTCTACCGCCACACCCAAAATCATCCACTCAGCGGCGTGGGCCGTAACACAAAAAATGAGACTCAGACTGACGATAATGGCTTTGATATTCATAGAGTTCTCATCGTGTTTTAAGAGGGAAAACTGAGCTTTTTCCCCCACAAAACTGTCTAAAGTTTCGACAGTGTCGGCCCTCCAACACCCCTGCTATCGCATTCCGCCCCCTTACCGCCCCCAGGAGTGGCACCTCCCTTGCGATATCTGTAAGTACAAACGAGGTCCTTATGAAATGCTTTATCCTATGTATGGTTTTTGCTTTTAACGCTTTTGCCGTTACTAAGCGCGAACTCGCCAGCATCAAACAAGAAGACCGCGTAGAACACGCTCGTGAGTTATTGGGCAAACGCTACAAGAAGAGCGCTGTCCGTGCCTCAGAATCTCATATCGAACTTGAACAAAGCATCCTTGCAACCGTTGAAAAACGTTTGCCAAAAAAATTCAAAAAGCAGGCCCACGATATTGCGCAAGTGATTATCGTTGAGGCCAACAAACACGGCCTCGATCCGTTCTTTGTAATGGCCGTGATTGCAGGTGAATCAAGCTTTAACCCAGAGGCCAAGGGCCCTGTGGGTGAAATCGGTTTGATGCAGTTGCGCTCAAGCACTGGCAAGTGGATGGCAGGCATCATTAAATCAAAATGGCGTGGCGATCGCACGCTTCGCAACCCGGTAGAAAACATTCGTTTGGGTGCGGCCTATCTTTCTTGGTTGCGCAAAAAATTCGAAGGCCACGGCCAGTTCTATCTTGCCGCTTACAACATGGGCCCAAAAAATGTCCGCAGTGCACTTGCTCGCAAAGTGCGCCCGAAAGACTACCCACGTCACGTGATGAAGCGTTACTTGGCCTTTTACAAAGACCTCCAAACGACAAAAATCTAGATGATAGGGCCAGGCGATCACCTGGCCCTGAGAAAATTACTGAGCTGAGATGCGGAAAAGTTCTTCTACCAACTGACGCAAAGGTGCACCCTTTGCGCTGTTCATGAGAGAGCCACGACGCCAGTTCGCGTCACCCATGCGCCACATATCCAATGAAATACTGTCGGCCGGCAAGGTTGGCTTTGTGCCTGGACGTGGGCGCCAGATAAAGTCTGGACGGGCCTTGTCGCGCCACTCGCCGCCTACGATGCGCATGTTGGCATCAAGTTCGAGGTCGTAGACAAAGGTCACCGTGCTATTCTCATCGCCAGTAGTTCCCGGCATGGTTTCTACGGTAATGAGTGCGGTGGAAACCACACCGACCACATACTTCGCTTGCGCAGAACGAGTCGCTCTGTGACGCAAGTTCGGAGTGCGAGCGATTTCGCGGATCACGTCGCGGTATGAATTCGCACGGCGATTGATGTCCGTGGCATCGTAGAACTGCAACTGATAGCTCACCACCGGGTGATTCCAGACTTCTGAGGTTTCTGCGGCATCAATCACAAAACTTTCTTTGCGCGCGCCAATCATGTTCACCAGCGCGATATGCCAGTCACCTGGGTTCACATCAAAGCAGTTCGGGTCCGTCACGCGCCCTTCAGCGTTGACCGGTGGATTCTCAATATTACAACGGTAGCCGGCGAACATGGTTTCGTACGAGCCGTTGGCCCAGTACAAAGATCCCAACGCCTTGATGTCATCAACTTTCAAAACCAAATCCCCTTGTGGGAATTTGAAGGCCACATCACGACGTGGGTATCCAAGATAAATACTCGCTGGGGCCCAACCGTGACAGATCCCCTGCCAAGTGGCCACTGAGCCTGTGCGATTGTATTCGCTGCGACCTAAATTCCACTGATGTTTTGTGAGTGAGCCTGCTTCAGTTGGATCGACACCTGTGAGGTAGTCATACTTTTCGGCCGGAGAAAGGTAGTCAAACCAGGTTTGGTTCCAGCGGTTTCGAACCACATAGCTTTCGCCGTCGCCCCAGTCTTCGCCAGGAAAATTAGGGTCCGCCCAACGCATGCCAATGCCACCAGAGTAGTTGGCCCAATAGTGACCAGACCAAGGCTGCTGACGAACCACGCCACTGCTCAAGCCGCGGGTCTCCATATTGGCGAGAGAAGTTTCCACCTGACCGCCGATGAGATTTTCAATCACACCGCCAGTGCGCGCAGCTTTGTCATCGATCTGTCCCATACGGATGATTTCCATCCGCTGTTTGTAGACTTCTGACATGTTAATTTCGGGCGCAGCGGACGCTGAAAGACTCATCACCAACAAAGCAATCATGAGGAACTCCTGTTTGAATGAGTTCTTATGAAGCTATTGCTTGAGGACGTAAAGTGAGTTCCTCAATTCTGGCGGGTCTTGTAAATTATTCTTAGTTCGCCTCGGACCGTAACTCTTTTAGAAGCTTAGAATCACAAAGATCTTTAAGCTCTTGGGCACACTTTAAGCGTTGCTCCTGAGTCTCTGCTTCGGCTTTTTTATTGAGCGCCTCATAGGGCACTTCGAGCGCCTCAAAGAGCCGAGCATACACACCGCAGACACAACGTTCTTCACAGCTTTCGAGCTGTCTCGTCTCAGCGTAACTCTTAGGATCTTTGCGGTAGGCCTCTTTTTCAGATTCCATTAATGCATCCATGCGCGCCTTCAAAGGCATCATGAATGACATGGCTTCTTGGCCTGTGACATCACAGGAAAGGACTTTAGGCTTATCTGCGGCATCAGAAAGACTGATATCAAAGATGGTCCTGAAAGCGCTGGCCGCGCCTTCAAGACTTTCAAGTTCTGTTTTCTTTGAATTTGTACAGGCCGTGAGGATCACGACCTGCAAAAACATCAATACAAGTTTCACTGCATTCCAGCGGCGCTATTGAGCTCTGTGATCGCTTCAGGAATGGTCAACAAACGCATGCGGCCGGCTTTAATTTCTGGAACCCACGCGTCCATCAGCATACGAGTTGATTCAACCGACTGAGGATGAATGTCGTGGTACAAGATGATACCCTTCTTCGCAATCGCCATCGCTTTCGTTACACGATTCGTGATGCTCGCCGCATTCTTATCCTGCCAATCCAAACTGTCGATGTTCCAGAAGGTATGAACCATGCCTTCGTTCGCGATCATCTGACGGATGTTAGAACCGTTACCACCGCACGCACCGTAAGGGCAGCGGAAGACTTCTACTTTCTGGCCGTACATACGAGTATGAGTCGCCGTTGAATCAGTGATCTCGCGCTTCAAACCTTGTGGGCCAAGCTTCGGAAGATTGGCGTGAGAATGAGAGTGGTTACCCAATGACATCCCCAAGGCCTTGGCACGGTTAATGAGCGAAGGATAACTTGGTGTCAAAGACGACAGCCAGTAGAACGTCGCCTTCATACCGCGCGCTTCAAGATTATCGAGAACCTTTGAAGTGTGCTTCGCGGATGGGCCATCATCGTAAGTCAGCGCCCAGCGACCTGTCTTGAACGTGTTGCCGGTGAGGTTACCTTTTGAGCTTGAGCTTGGAACCACGTCACCCGCTGCTTGCGGCTCACGACCCGAGAATTGGTCTTCCAAGTACGATTGAACTTCTGGCTCGATCTGAGAAATCTCATCGTTCAATTGAGTATCTTGGACCGCCGCAGTCACACGAGCGTCGATTTCTTCACGGTTATTTTGAATGAAACGCTCTTGTTCTTTGGCCGTTTCGAAAAGATTTTTTC
This sequence comes from Callophyllis flabellulata, assembly GCA_032270525.1. Classification (NCBI taxonomy): domain Eukaryota; phylum Rhodophyta; class Florideophyceae; order Gigartinales; family Kallymeniaceae; genus Callophyllis; species Callophyllis flabellulata. Next base: position 20,677 of record JAUJPK010055547.1, on the reverse strand, counting down.
CAAGGGCATTCTCTTCTCTTTCTGCACTGCGGTTACGTAGCTCCCGCTTCGCCGCACGGTACTCTTGCAACTCTTGAATCAACTCGGTGTAAAGCGACTGAAGGGCAAGTTTGTTTTCGCCAGCGCCATGCTTCTTGAGTGCTTTTTTGAAAGCATTGTTCACTTTCAAAACACGCTGACGAGCGGCTTCGGCGGCTTCGCTGCCATCGCCTCTATTAAACATACCTTCGATATTACGACGGTAGATATAAGTCAGTTTGCCCGTCATGCGTTCACGTAAAATCCACGCCGAAATCAAGCGCGCGTACGTTTCGTGGGTTTGCAGATCATTGATCTTGGCATTTTCTTTATTTTGGAAAAGATCATCGAGGTGCTTGTCGTAATCTTTCAGCAAGTTTTCTGAGCGAAAGTAAATCGCGACGACGCGATTGAAATACCCTGCCATCTCTTCGGCCGGATTTTCACTAGCAAGCAGGCGATCATAGGTACGTGCCATGGCCTCTTCATCAATATCAGAAGAAATACTACGGGCCGGATTGTGGGTGGATGTCGTAGTGTTTGTACTTGAACAGCCGAGCAACAAACCGGTCGCTGCAAAGAAAGTGATGACGAGAAATTTCATAGAGAACACCTCAATTAAGTTTAGGCAGACTGCTCTAGTTTACGAAGCACGGTCATTTCTCACAAGCCGGCAAAGCCAACGTTCGTCTAACTCCGACCAACTCACTCGGATAGACAATTCCGCTCCAAGCTCTCATAATGCCTCATGGCCACTCCACGCTTTTCACCCAAGACTCTTGAATTCCTCGCTCAGGCCGGGAGACAAAAAAATGTCCAGTGGCTCGAAAAGAACCAGAAGCAGTATGAGGATGTCGTCCTCAACCCGATGAAGGCGCTGGCCCTCAACGTGACCTCGGTGCTTGAGATGGAATTTCCTGCGTACAAGTTCAAGAAGCGCAACATCGGGAATCTCAAACGTCCTGCTTTGCACGCGCAAGAGAAGGGCCCTCTCAAAGATTTCATGACTCTCAACGCTGATCGTGATTCCGGCAGTCGTTTTGAAGATCTTCCGAGTCTCTACTTTATGATCTCGCCAAACCCCGACGAGATCTTCAGCGCCGGCGGCCTTTATATGGCGAACGCTTCTCAAGTGAAGCGTGTCCGCCAGTGGATCGATGCGAGACCACAAGAACTGGAAGCACTCTTTAAAGATAAGACCTTCGGAAAACTCTTTGGTGAGCTCGGCGACGAACACAAGCTCAAAACCAAACCCCGCGACTACCCGCTCGATCACAAACACATCGAGTGGCTAAAGCTGACGGCGTATTATGTATGGCGACCCATTCCCAAAAAAGAACTCTACTCAAGTGAACTTGCCAACATCCTCATCCGTGATTGGCGTCAGGCCATGCGACTCAATAACCTGCTTGATCAGTGGCTGAAGTCATCGCCCGCCTCACCTCAGCTGGCCGTTGAAGCCTCGTCGGGCCGCCCCCACGGCCTGCCCGCTTTTGATTGGGATGATGACACTTGATTTCCGTACATTATCCGTAATAAACTTAGGGAATGGAACTTAAAGACAAGCTCACCATTCTCGCCGACGCTGCCAAATACGATGCCTCTTGTGCCAGCTCGGGCGTGAAACGGAAAGCCGAAGCCGGTGGCATAGGAAACGCGCAGGGCTCAGGCATTTGTCACAGCTACACTCCTGATGGCCGCTGCATCTCACTGCTGAAAATCCTGCTTACCAATTTTTGTGTCTATGATTGCTCCTATTGCGTGAACCGCGTCTCCAGCCAAGTCAAACGCGCGAAGTTCACGGTGGATGAGATCGTGGATCTCACCATGGATTTTTACAAACGCAATTACATCGAAGGATTGTTCCTAAGCTCTGGTGTCGCCAAAAGTGCGGATGACACCATGGAGGAAATGATCCAGGTGGCGAAGAAACTTCGCCTCGAGCATCGCTTCGGGGGCTACATCCATCTCAAGGCCGTGGCCGGTTGCTCGGAAGCGCTCATTAAAAAAGCCGGTCTCTACGCAGATCGCTTGAGTGCCAACATCGAACTCCCCACACAAACCGATCTCGATACACTTGCCCCTGCGAAGAGCCATCTAGAGACAGAAACTTCGATGAACAGTATTAAGCAGGGCATTCTAGAAAGCGAAGCGGAGAGAAAAAATTCTCGGCGCGCACCACTCTTTGCTCCCGGTGGTCAGAGCACACAGATGATCGTCGGCGCCACCGCCACCAACGACCGGGCCATCATGCTCAAAGCCTCCTCTCTTTATGAAAGCCAAGGTCTGCGCAGAGTTTATTACAGTGCTTTTAGCCCGATTCCTGACAGTGACCCGCATCTTCCACCATCCCCTCCACCGCTCATGCGTGAGCATCGCCTGTATCAAACGGATTGGCTCATTCGGCTCTACGGCTTTGAGATCAACGAGATTTTACCGGACACCCACGAGAATCTCGAATTGGATAAAGATCCGAAGCTCGCCTGGGCCCTGCGCAATCGTCATCTCTTTCCTGTGGATGTGAACACCGCGCCCAAAGAAATGCTTCTCCGTGTGCCCGGTCTTGGGGCGACCATGGTGCAAAGGATTCTGGGTTCAAGGCGCCTGCGAAAAATTCGCATGATCGATCTCGGGGCCTCTTCCTGGGTAAAGAAGGCCCGCTTTTTCATCACCACGGCCGACGATCATCAAGGGGCGCGACTCATCGACACCTCTCACTTTGAAAAGAAAGTTACGGAAGTTCCTACACCGCAACTAGATTTCTTCTCCGCACTCACAGGGCAAGTATGATCACCGTTCCACTCGATCGTACCTGGGAAGATTGGCGGCAAAAGGCCCGCGACCTGTTGGCGCAAAATATTTCTCCCGAAAAGATTCAATGGCAGTGTGATCCCCATGAATTTCCACTGGGCTCTCCTTACGCTCCAAGTTCACAGCAAGCTGAACTGAAACTTCCGCGGGAGTTTGTCTTGGCCGCGATGTTTGTCAGTGCTCATCGCGACGACTCCACCTGGGCGCTGCTGTATAAAATTGCCTGGCGAATTCAACACGAAGAGCGACGACTCATGAGCATCGGTGTCGACCCGGACATCCGAGAACTAGAATCACGCCGCCATTCCGTCGGGCGTGACCTGCACAAGATGCATGCCTTCGTGCGCTTTCGGGAAATTAAGACTGATGATGGAATTTGGTATCAGGCCTGGTATCGCTCTGATCATCGCATCACTCGTCTCGCGGCACCGTTTTTTAAAGACCGCTTCAACGGCATGAAATGGGTCATCATGACCGAAGACGAGACCATCGCTTGGGATCAAAAAGAATTGAGCTTTCTTCCCGGCGTCCCAGAGTGCGAACTTCCGCCGGATCACAAAGAAGATCTCTGGAAAACTTACTACTCGTCGATTTTTAATCCTGCGCGCGTGAAGGTCGCCATGATGAAAAAAGAAATGGCCGTGCGCTACTGGGATCGCCTACCAGAGAGTCAGCTCATTGCTCAGTTGCTGGCGGATGCACCAGCGCGCGTGGCGGAGTTCCAACGTTTGCATGGCACCCTTGGTGTGCAGAGAAGTTGGTCGACGTGGGAAGATTGGAATGAAAATCTCGCCAAATGCCGCGCCTGTGGGCGCTGTGAACTGGCGCCACAAAAAAGTGCTGATGACCCGCAAGCGAAGTTCGTCTTTGTTCTGAGCGATCCTACCCCTCTCGCCCGCGAGGAGCTCATCGCACGACTCGCAAAAGAGAATGTGAATCTCGCCGATTGCTACATCACCTATGCCGTACGCACGGCGAATGGAAAGAAACCGCGGCCACCAGAAATTGCGGCGTGCCGGCCCTGGCTGCAGTCAGAAATTAAATTGATCAAACCTCAGGAAGTCATCTGCATTGGCAAAGAGGCCTACTTAGCGGTGCATGGAAAACTTCAGTTGGCGGGAGATATTGTCAATGTGTCGCCCACATTGAGCGATGCGGGCACGACACCTGCGGGAACTTCAAGCACCTTGGCGGTGTGACGATAAAACCAGGTGTGCCGCCAGGGCTTCACCCCGCGCAAGATTTTAATCACGCGATTGTCAGCGGTGAGAAACACCATATCCAGACTAAAAAACATGAAAGTTGTTTGCATCGCTGAGGCCGGCTCAAACAACAAACCATTCACATGGGGAGTAGGCCGGAACATGTAACCTGAAAGACGTAGCCAAAAAGTATCGGCCAGCGCGACGTCGCGAACAAAAATTTGGCCTTGATGCTGGATATGAACTTTCATACTTGCCCTAAGTCTACCCTAATCCTAGACTCTTTAGTTATGAAGATTTTTTTACTTACGAGCTTTCTCTTGGCGAGCTGTGCACCAGTCACAGCGCCGCCTCCCATCTACTGCCAAAGAATGTCTGACTCTCAGGGGAGTGAAGTCGAATTCAGCTGCAAAAATTCAAATTCTCAGTTCATCGTACTCTGCGATCTATCGCAAGATCCTCTCGAGTTTGGCTCGGCCAGTCTAGATATTCGCCAGGGCCGTTGGGTGCAGTATGGTGAAAACGAAGGCTTAGCATTCACTAAAGGTGAAGGTTCGGGCTTTATTGTTTGCCGTAAACCCGTCCAGAGTCCCTAGAGCTTAGATTGACGTGACTCCCTGGGGTTTCTACAATCTTCCTAGGAGAATCCCATGACAAAATTCGCTGCTCTTTCCCTGTTGCTCGTACTGGCCGGCTGCGCCTCTAAAGTAGACAACGAACGTCACCCCGATTCGATCCCTGCCGACGAAGGTCTAGACGCCTACCTCGGTGAAGTCTTAGAGCCCAACGAAGAGCAGTCGATTCAAAAAGTTATCAACGAGGCGATGATCGCTTTAAAGCGCGACTACCACCCGCCACGCGTTCCGCGCGATGCCCATGCTAAATCACACGGGTGCCTGCAGGCTTCCTTCACTGTCAAAAACGACGCTCTCCCCAAAGAACTTCGCGTCGGAGTCTTTGCCAAAAATAATTTATCCTATCCAACCTGGGTGCGATTCTCGAACAACACCAGCGACCCGATGTCCCACGACAAGGATCTCGATCTCCGTGGTATCGCCATCAAGGTGATGTATGTGCCGGGCAAAAAAATTATTCCGAAAGAAGCTGATGAGCAGACCCAGGATTTTCTAATGTTCGCGAGTCCGATCTTCTTCGTGAAAGACATCAAGGACTATGCAGAATTTATTAAAGCGCTCGGTAACGATGCAGCTTTTCGCGATCTGCTGACTCGCCCGCGCTCTTTGGTGCAGCTCGCGACGGCGCAACTGAAGGCCAAGGGCAAAAAAAATCCGCTTAAACTCGATTACTTCAGCGCTGTACCGTTCCGACTTGGGCAAAAATCAAACCCAGCACGACGCCAAGTGAAGTACTCGGTGAAGGCCTGTGATCCTGTAGCAGTGAAGAGCGCTCCCAACGGCGATCCCAAAGATCCGAACTTCATGCGCACGGCACTTAAGCAGAGCCTTGAAATGAAGAGCGCCTGTTTCCAGTTCCAAGTTCAACTCGGCGATCCTGCCAAACAAAATAGCTACCCGGTGGAAGATCCAAGTATCCTCTGGCCAGAAAAGCGCAGTCTCACTCATCCCCTCACTTTCAGTCCTTATAAGACCGTCGCTATCCTGCGCATTCCTCAGCAAGACTTTGATACACCTGAGCGCGATCAATTCTGCGAACACCTCACGTTCACTCCATGGCATTCGCTCCCCGAGCATCGCCCTCTTGGCCGCACCAATCGCATGCGCTTGAAGCTCTATGAGACGATTTCAACCTACCGTCACAAGGCGAACGGAGTGCAGAAGCGCGAACCGAAAACCCTCGATCCTAAAACGGCCTATCCTAATCTTTAAGTTCGACTCACCGCAATTATTGTGACTTTACGTTCACAATAATTGCACCTCTCTAAGAAGTCCGCTTCATAACTCCTCTCTATGCTAGGTGCATGTACAACATCCCTACCAGGAGAGCACTTATGAATTTATTCAAACCGATGGGCCTTATTTTGGCCGCCCTTGTCGCGAGCTGTGCCACACGCCCAGAGCCGGCGCAAATCTCTAAGGCCGCAGGCCCTGAAGCTGCCATCACCACGCAAGACCTACTCCTCACTGAAGCACGAAAAAATCACGTCGACGTTCTCGCGCCCGAAGCCTTTCAAGAAGCCAATGGTTTCCTTAACGATGCGATGAAGGAAAAGAAAGACTCTGAGATTTACGAATCTCTCGGTGTTTCTAAGGCCTATCTCAATGAAGCGACATCACAAGCTTCATCTCGCCACCTTGAACTCCAAGAAGTGCTGGACGCTCGTAATGAAGCCATCACGGCTGGCGCTGACTGGGGTTCACTGAAATCAGCTGATGATGATTTGAAAGAATTCACCAGCGATGCTGATGACTTTAAAGAGATGAAAACATCTGACAAAGAAAAGATCACGGCCAAATACCTCAAAGCTGAGTTGAGCGCGATCAAAACAAGCAAACTGGGAACTATCAAATCAACTTTAGAAGTTGCGAAGTCTAAGGGTGCAAACACTCTTATTCCTAAAACTTATCGTACAGCGATGATGCGCTACCGTGCGGCTGAAAAATCGATCGAGACAGATCGTCATGCGGAAAATGTTTACGGTCCGGCAGTTGCTGCGGCCTCTGCCAGTGCTAACCGCACTTTGAGCTTGGTGGAAACAGCTGTGGCCACTCAGAACCAAACTCCAGAGCAACGTGCGCTTACTCTTGATGCTCGTAACAAGGCCTTGATGGAAGCCGATGAGCTCAATGCAGAAGTAACAGAAGAGGCTTTGCAAAAAGATGAAGCCTTGGCCGCGCAGAACGCAACCTTGAATGCCGTCGCAGTTGAAAGAAACGCACTCAAAAATAAAGAAATGCAAGATCAAGCTGTCGCCAGTGCCGCTGCCAAGTTTAACGACTCGGAAGCCGAAGTGTATCGTCAGGGTGAAAACCTCGTGATTCGTCTTAAGCAAGTGAACTTCGCTTCAGGCCGCTCAGAACTTCCTGCTCAATCAATGCCGGTTTTAGGCAAAGTGAAGGCAGTCCTCCAAGACTTGTCTCCGACATCTGTCATGATCGAAGGTCACACCGATGCTGTTGGCAATGCCAACTCCAATCAAAAACTTTCTGAACAACGTGCCGCCTCAGTCGCGAAATTCTTTGAGTCTGATGCCGCTTTGGCCGGCAAGAAATTTGATACCGCCGGCTTTGGTTTTTCTAAACCGCTTACTTCAAACAAAACCGCTGAAGGCCGTGCACAAAACCGTCGTGTCGACATTGTGATCACGCCTTCTCAGCAACTTTAATTATTAACGAAGGAGTCCTTTATGAAACTTATTCTTGCTCTCGCTGTGACCATCTTTACATTGGCCTCTTTCCCGTCTCGCGCTGAAGACCTCAGCACAAGTAACGTGGCCGTGGTTGAATTTGAGTCCGACTCTGATTTTGCCAAACTCGACGACAGCATCTTTTGCTCAGTCGCTTTAGTGAATCGTGGCGAACGAATCATGCGTCGCTACGACGGTCGTCGCAGTTTTCGTACTGCACGCTGTGAAGCGCCGATGAACCGCTGTCGCCAAGACATCGGCTTCGGTCGCCGTATGCGCGGTCTTCGCTGCGTAGAACTTCGTTACTAGTTTTTTTGAGAGGGCCCTGCGGGGCCCTTTTCTATTTCTAAAAGTTTTTTCTTGCGCTCCAATCCCCAACGATAGCCCGCCAACTCCCCTGTCCCCCGCAAAACGCGATGGCATGGAATGACTATCGCAATATTATTTTTTGCGCAGGCACTGGCGACCGCTCGCACAGCACTTGGTTTGCCCAGCTTCACTGCAAGCTCCTTGTAGGAGAGAACCTGACCGCGAGGAATTTTCTGCAAGTACTTCCACACGCCTAACTGAAAGGCGGTGCCTTGCACATCTAATGGAAGATCTAGCTTCGCGAGTGTTCCCGCTAAATAATCGTTCAGCGCTTTAAGCCAGCTTCTGAATAGAGCTTTATTTGACTTCTTCAGCGCCTCAAAACTCGCCTTTGGAAATTCTGCTTTTAAAAGCTCGCTCAGTTGCTCTTCACTCTCCCCGAATTGAATGAAACAAATACCACGATCAGTGGCGCCGATAAGGATTCGTCCTAACGGCGTCACTCCGCTGGCAAAAGAGATGGTCAGTCCTTCGCCTTTTCGTTGGTATTCCTTAGGTGTCATGCCCACACGTTGATCAAGGCGCTCATAAATCCGGCTTGAGGAGCCATGGCCTGAATCATAAACCGATTCTGTGATGGATTTCTTATGTCTCAATCCCGCTTTGAATTTCTTCAGCCGGCAGGCCTCTTGAAACTCTTTCGGACTCACGCCGATCTGGGCCTTAAATCTCTTCTGTAAATGAGTGGTGCTCAACCCCACCTGCTTCGCTAACTGAGCAAGTGGCAGACTTTCCTCGCAGCGCGCTTCAATCAAGCGGGCCAGCTCTATCATTAAGGTGTCTTGGGTCTTTTTCATCTAGCTACTTTAAATTATCTGGGAGAGAGAAAATATCCGTTTCTTGGCCTCTATGGCCTTCTCCGACTCTGCCGGTCAGGAAAGTTTGGCTCTAGCTTTCTTGACCGCGAATCCATGGTTTAATGGGACGTGATGAAATGGACCCTGGCCCTTAGCATTTTTTTCGCCTTCTCTGCTTCCGCCGCCACACGAGCGGTGGGTTTCTATACCGATGGATCTTTGGAGAACGGTGGCTGCATCCCCGCGGAGGGTGACGGCTACATGCAACTCTACCGCGACGTGAATCACATTTTCGCCACTCGCCCCCTGCTAAACATGATTGTAGAAACGGCCAGCGACATGGACGAAAAATTTCCCAACCGTGATCGTCTGCAAGTTGAAGAGATGAGCGCGCGCGAAGGCGGCGAGATTGATGGACACGCGTCCCACGAAAACGGACTCGATGTTGATATCCAATTCTTCAAGGCCGACGGAGTAGAACATATTCCGACGGCTCAGCAGTACTATGCACCCAAGATGGTGGTGGGCGGTGCTGTTTCGCCTAACTTTGATCTAGAACGAAATTGGGAACTCATGAAGACACTGCATCGCCACGGTGATGTGCAACGTATCTTCATCGATACAAAACTGAAGAACGCTCTTTGTAAGTACGCCCGCTCAACTGGTGACTACACCTCAAACATTAAAGTCCTACGTAGCCTCCAACATCAAACGAATCACCAAGACCATATCCATGTCCGCTTGCGCTGCCCGCCGGGCAATAACAGATGTGTTCCACAAGGCGATCCTCCGCCAGGCTCGGGCTGCCCGTAAGCCTTCGCCAGTTCCCGTCGCTAGATGATACTGAGCTTGTGAGGCTTCGCCTCGAACCATAACAGATGCTCTCGAAACCAAGACGTGAACTGAGATGGGTCGCTCTCGAGACGCCGCAACACCTCAACGAGCTCCAGAAACTCGACACCGGCGACTTCGGACTCATCTATGTGGAGCTCACTTTCCAAGACCTGAGCAGAGAAGAGCTCGCAGATCATATTGTCTGTTGGTCCGTAGTGCATTTTATATGAAACCAATTTCTTCAATGCTACAGGGACGACGCCAAGCTCTTCGCTGCAGCCTCGAATGAAGGCCTCTTCAAAGCTCTCCCCAACACTTAGATGCTCCGAGATCGAGCAGTCGAACGTATCAGGAAAGGTGTCGCAGTCTTTAGCTCGGCGCTGGATGAGTAATTGTCCTTTGGCATTGAACAGAAAGCCATGGACTCCTCGATGCCAAAGACCAAGCGAATGCACCTCTCTTCTTAAACGCACACCCAATCGCTCGTTTTGCTCAGTGAATACTTCGATCATTTCTTCAGACATGGGAGGCTTCTAACAGAGACCTCTCAGATCGTCAGCCGACAAAGCCATGCTCGAATGTTGCCTAAACGCTATCCTCCGTCGCTCTGCCCTTCAAGTCCGGAACGAAATCATATTTTTAGCAGCAAACGCCACCGGTCTCTAGGAATCAACGATGTGAAGAAGGAGGCGTGCTGCCTGCACGTCGACGACTGAGCGAGGAAGATGACGACGTAGCCGGGGGCGTTTCATGCTAAAAACTGGCCACCCTACCCGGACTTGAACCAGGATCATAGACTTAGGAAGTCCACGTTTTATCCAGTTAAACTATAGGGTGACGAAACCCCATCATACTGATGACTTAAACCGTCTTCAATCAATATCCTGACTATCTACTCAAGTTCTCAACAAAATGTCCGAAGAGTCATTTCAAGGAGAGCTTTATGAAAACAACATTATTAGTGGGTCTCATGCTGGTATTTTCTGTCGCGTGCGGCAAAAAAGACAGCTCAAGCTCAGGCTCAAGCGCCTTTCGCAGCGGTGTCTCGGCGACTGATGAAGGCCTTGTCATCATTCCGAATAATACACAAATCATGCCTACCATTAGTGTGAGTGGCCGAGTTTACTCGATCAGCACTTACGGTACATCACAGTCGGCTTGGCAAACACTCAATGCACTCTACGCTGGCTCGACGGGAATTCCGCCACGCTCACAAGATGCGAACGGAAGAACATTCCGCGCACGTATCACGGCCTCTTTGAGTATGGGTGGTTACGGACAGAATGGTTACGCAGCAGGTGGCTATCAGCAGCCAGTGCAATCGAACGTGCTCGACGTTCAATCAATTCAACCTTACTAGATCTTTAAGGCGCCCACCAACAAAGTGGGCGCTCTTTCAATTCCAATCCAGCTAAGTAAGTATCCAAACGACATTGCGGCAATGGATGTGTGCGATTGATTCGTTCTGCCACACTCGTGTCAGGTGTCTCCACGCGTGGGGCCGGTAAATTTCTATTGGCCGCGAAAAATGCCGTTAAAATAATCGCCGCTGCGACTCCACGGTCCTGCACACTCCCCTCGCGTAACGGGAGTTCATGCACAATCTTTTCCCAACACTCACTGGTGGCCCAGTAATCCGCTTGCCCTTCCACGGCCATGCGATTGTGTTCGTCACCAAAAGGTTCACCACCGTAAAGATGGCCGACCTCATGACAAAGAGTCATGGCGAATGAATCAACCGTACTTCCGGGAATACGAGCGATGCCACCGTACACAATGAGATGATCTGTTTCCCAACGACGAGCAAAGGCCTGCGGCCAAGACTCATTCCAGTCAGAGAGAATTTCAAATACACGGTTGTCACGAGCGGCGTAGGACGCAAAAACAGCTTCGAAAGTTTTGATGGTCTGGGTGAACTCCGTGCGAGTCAGACCACCGTCCACAAACTTCAGAACAGGGACAGTCGAGTCTAAATGAGCGTGGGCCAAAGAAGTGGCGAGCATGAATGGCAGTCCAGCATAACGAAGTCCCCAGGAAAGCCCGCTAATGATCTGATTTCTCATATTTTTATCTCCGCTCTCAGTCCTAACTTAGACTCAAATAAACCACATTAATTCCGAAGAGTTAACTATGAAAATCTCACTACTCCTTTTGCTTCTACTGTCCCTTCTCACGGCATGCGCCAAAGGTGGCAAGACATCTGCTGATCTCAGTGTGGTCATCGCAGGCATCAACATGAATGGTGTGAACATCAATCACATCATCGTGACCGGAACAAATGGTAAACAAAGTTTTAGCAAGACCATCAGCCAAACCGGTACGCTCAATGTTGCGCTCGATAACGGCGTCTGGAATTTCGTCGCACTGTCTTGGGAAGGGACAAGTGCCTTCACAGGCAAAGTGCGTTGTGCTTTTCAGCAAAATATTAATCTTGATGGTTCAGACATCAGTCTTAGCCTGAGCATGACCAATGCGACGTGCAACAGTTCAACCTTGAGCAATCTGAATCACGTGATTGACACAGCTGGCGTGTACTCCTTCCGCACGACAAGCTTTCAACCTTGCTTGCATGATTCCAGTTCATACGCGTCGGCCGACGTGTGTGCCGTCAACTCTTCCCTCGCGCCGGCCCCATTTAAGGCCGCAAGAGTCGCACTTCCAGACACTGGCCCCGATTCTGCCGGCGGTGGTACTTTTTCGGTCTGCACGGTTCTGGATACAACGACTCGTAACGTCTCTGGTAAAATCGACGCGACAATGATTCCTGTTCTGAATAGCAACTTCTACTTTCCTGTCGCCATCCAGGGTTTCCAAGACACTAATTGTTCAGGAACCCATCTCGACGCTAAAGAGACTAAGCTACGAATTGTTGATTACACTGCTGGAACGCAAAAAGTTTTTGCTCACTTCCCTGCCAGCGAGATCTGTAGCGCGTTTGCTCCCGACGAATTGAGCGACATCGGTAACGGTACGGCCAACCTGGACTCTCCCCTTGGTCTTTGCAATCTTGCCCAGCTCAAGGACTTTCATCAAACCTTCGGTAGTTATCGGAATAATAATATTGTTTTGCTCTCTGACCTTGATCTCAACACATGGGTCAAGGGTGGCGCAACTCCCTTCGCGGCTTGCCTGCCATTTGGCTCCACCTTCATTCCTTTGGGCCACGGTAGCTGCGCGACGGCATCTCCTTCGTTTTCCTATAACGGCATTTTCAACGGTGACTCTCGTATCATTAGTCATTTCCGCTATCGTGACCAAGCAGATCCGCAGATCCAGGGGATGGTTGGGTTCTTCGGACAACTAGGTTCAGGTGGCCACATTCGCGATCTTCGTTTTGTGAATTCAGAAGTGTCTGGTCGCCAGAACGTGGGAACAGTCGTTGGCTACAGTGAAGGTGCTCTGACAAACATCAAAGTTACCAATTCAGACATCGAAGCCGATGATGACACTTCTAACGCCGGCGGCATTGCAGGGCAAGCGGTCGCACCGGGTGTGGCCGTTAGCCTAAGTGTTAAAAACTCAAAAATTCGCGGACGAGGAATTGTTGGGGGTGTCTTTGGCCTTGCAAATGATGTTTCTGATGCAGACTTTAACGGTGAAGTGATCAGCAACGGAGCATGTGGAACCTCTACTGAACGAGTAGGAGGTATCGCAGGACAAGCAACCAACATCACACGCTCACATTCTTCAGGGTATATCGTTGGTGGCGAGCTAACTGGCGGGATCGTCGGGAGTACTGACGGACAGATCACATTTGTCCGTTCTGGCGCCGCGATTCACTCTCCTTGTCCGAGTTCAAACATTATAGTCGGTGGACTTGTCGGTGAACAAGTTGCAGGGGACATTAAAAACTCATTCTTCTTTGGTTCGATAACTCATAAATGCACTTCTGGCGCTGCCTGCCTCGTAGGAGAAATTGCCGGCACTGCCACTGCGGCCTCAACTCTTACTGTTTCCTATAGTAACCCGGTGGCTGCTGCTTTCGGTGGCACGGCCGGCACTGACATAACAAGTGACTACTATACTGAGACCACTGCCGCTCAAATATGCACCGGCGGCGTTTGTGCTGCCAATGAATGGGTCTTCAATGCTGGGGACATGCCGCGTTTTTCGAACGAGAACCATGCCTGTTCATTAGCGGCCAATGCCGCCGACGTTGCAACACAAGCTGCAGCACCGGCCAATCGCGGAACAGCAGCGAATCCGATCCATCTTTGTACAACCGCACAGCTCGCAGACTTAGGAGCACTTACTTTAGGTAATGCACTCCTTTCTAAACACTACAAGGTGCTACAAAATATTCAGCTAGACTCAAAAATCTTCGGCGCAGCCTTCGATGGTAATTTTAATGGCCAAGGTCATTTACTCCACGGCTACGTCACATCGGCTTCGATTAACCAGCAGGGTCTTATCCCTATCAATAATGGCACGCTCTCCAACATACGCTTGGCCAATAACATCGTGAATGGGACCGTGACCAGCAGTCACAACGCTATTCTGGCCAGCAGTAATAGCCATATCATCGAAGACATTCGTATCTTAGGTGGCATGGTCTCAGGGCAACATAACATTGGTGCCCTGGTAGCGACCAACGGGCCCAACGGAATCGTCAGACGTAATTCGGTCAATGCCCAGATCGAGGGCCAATCCAATCTCGGTGGCTTGATCGGTTCTAACGGAGGAACACTCGAACGCTCACACTTCAGAGGATCGGTTTCAATTGTGGGTGCCATCAGCGCCAATAAAACAACGATAGGTGGACTAGTCGGTTCAAACACAAAAATCATCAAGACCAGCGAGTTCAGCGGCAAGATGGACACCACCGGAGTGACCTGGAATAGTTACCTTCTAAGCAAAGTAGGTCTGATCGCTGGTGAAAACCAATCCCTCGGGAACATTCAAGATGTGTTTGTGAGTGAGCACGCTGAGATTGAACTCGACTTTGTCACAAGTGATTTTGGTGGCGTTGTGGGACTCAATAACGGAGTTGTGAGCCGTGCTGTGAATCTTTCTTACCCTACAGATATCACCAACAGCCACTTCGGCAGTAACTTCGGTTCTCTTGTGGGCTCAGGAAATTCTGCGACCAGCAGCTACGCTCCTTTCCCATTGGGTCAGCAGATCAATGACATCACTACTAACAACTTCAACGGTACTCTCGCGCTTTCAGGTATGAATTGTAATTCCTCAGGTGCGGTCTGGACTGCAACACCACCCAACGGTCCTTATATCTTTACCCACAACGGCAGTGAGCTGTTGGTCGGTACCATTATTTCTGGCGAGATCAGTGTTCCTGAGCCAACGACTGGTGGTTGCGGTGCTCTCTCACTGGCCACATATGTGAAGAGTGTTCTCTCTAACCCACTCCCCTTGCCAGATGTCATTGGTGATCTTGCCACTGACGATGGCTACTCACTATGGCAAGAAGGCGTCAACAACTCCGCCATTATCAATGCGCACTTAAGTTATATCGCCGGGGGCTCGCCTACTCACGCAACCTGGATTTATGAGGACAATGAACTGCGCCTCTTTAGTTTCGATCACTAAAAATAAAGGGCCCCATCTGGGGCCCTTCTTATTTTTAGCGAATCTTATTCGCCAGAACTGTGGCCACGCGCTGGCCGAAGTCTGAAGCCGAGGCAAGATCGCCCGGCAGGAAGGATTGATCAGGCGCTGTCTGCGCCGCTTGCAACATCAACCCGGAAAAACTTCCCAGACGATTGCGTGCATTTTCTGGAGCAACTCCAGTGTAAACTTCTGGCATGCGGTCGTACCCTACCCAGACCATCCCGTGTTGTAGCGCGAATGTTGTGAGCGCTTGGAGGGTGCCTTGTTTGTCACCGGAAGGAGAACCGGAGACAGTGAACCCTGCGGCCACTTTGTCTTTCCATTCTCGTCCCATCCAAACCTTACTCGACTCATCCATGAAGCTTTTGAACTGAGCAGAGACTGAGCCCATGTACGTAGGCGTCCCAAAAATAATTGCGTCTGCATTTTTTAATTCCTCCCATGGAGTAACATTCTCACCGCCAACAGCGACAAGCTTGGCTTCAACGCCGTCAACCGTGGCGGCGCCTTCAAAAACTCTTTGCGCAGCAAAAGCTGTGTGGCCGTAACCAGAGTGATAAACGATGGCTAGTTTTTTCATAAATCCTCTATTGCTTCTTAATGAGTTCGAAGTTCGCAGCGATACGCACCTCTTGACCGACGGCGAGACCGCCCGTTTCGAGGGCCGAATTGTATTTCAATCCGTACTCGTAACGATCAAGAGTGGTTGAGACTTTCAACCCTGCACGTGTGCCGCCCCAGGGATCTTTTACGATACCGTTAAACTTAGCGTCCCAAACCACGTCCTTCGTTACGCCGTTCAACGTGAGCTTGCCATACACTTTGTAGGTGGAGCCTTTCACCTTTTCGAACTTTTTTCCTTCGAACACTATGGTTGGATTTTTTTGGACGTCGAAGAAGTCTTTGGCGCGAAGATGTTCATCACGTTTACTATCAGCGGTGTTGATACTTTTAGTTTGAATAACCGCCGTAAACTTCGCGTCTGTGAAGTCGGGTTTGTCGGATTTCACATCCAAGGTATAGGTATCGAACTTGCCGTTAGTTTCTGAGATCACCAAGTGATCCACAGCAAAGTTCACGCTGGAGTGGCTATGGTCCACATCCCAAGTTTGGGATTGGGCAAAGCACACTGGGAAGTTCAGGAGGGCCGCGGCGGTAAAAGCGAAGGCGATAGTTTTCATGATCTAAGCTCCGAAGGGTTTTGTTTCAAATGCAATTGTTGCATCTGAAACAAACTATGCTCCCGCTTTGTTGCAATTGCAACAAATTTCTAGTATAATGTGTTTTATGAATAATCCCAAAGGGTTAGAAGCCTGGGCCAAGTTCTTTGTTGCGAGTACGCGCCTCAACCAGGTGATGGAAGAAGCGATGAAGTTGGATGGCCTGCCGCCTTTGGAGGTCTATGATGTGCTGTGGACTCTCGAGCGTGCACCTGAACATGCCCTTCGTTTTACTGATCTAGGTGAACGCGTTCTTCTCTCTCGCTGCAATGTCACACGCTTGGCCGAAAAACTAGAAAACCAAGGCCTCATCGAACGGGAACGTTGCCCCAGCGATCGTCGGGGTGTGTATGCCGTCCTTACGAAAGATGGGCTGAAGCTGCGTAAAGATATGTGGAAGCGCTACTCTGAGCTCATTGAAGAGCACTTTTCAAGCCATCTCTCTGAAAAAGAACAGGATCAGCTGATCGCGATCATGAAAAAAGTATGGCAAGAGCCCGTCCGGGCCGATGAAAAAAATGGTTGTCCTGGCGCTGTCTAACGTCTTCCTGGTATGAGTTCGCTAGAACTTATTTAACCCAGGAGGTTTCTATGAAATTGACTCTCGTTCTGTGCGCCTTTTTGTTCGCCACTGTCGCCTGCGCTAGCAATTCTACCGAGCCTGTCCGCACTGTCTCTATGGTTGATGTCCCGAGCTACATGGGCAAATGGTATGAAATCACCCGTTTCCCGAACAGTTTCCAGAAGCAATGCCAGGCCACAACTGCTGAATACAAGCTTCGTCGTGACGGCAAAGTTGACGTGAAGAACACCTGCAAGACCACAAAAGGTTTGAACGTCGCCAACGCCATTGCTCGGATCGCCGACAAGAAAACCAATGCGAAACTCAAAGTAAGCTTCGTGCCTTTCTTCAATCGTTTCGGCTGGTTCGCGGGCGATTACTGGATTCTTGATCTCGCCGCTGACTATTCTTATGTCTTAGTCGGTGCCCCGGACCGCAACTTCCTTTGGATCCTTTCACGCACGCCGACCTTGGATGCGAACATCATCGAGGCGCTCAAGACCACAGCGCAACGTGAAGGCTTCGACGTTTCTCGTCTGAGAGACACGCCAGTTTGGACTGAGTAGAGTTTTCAATTTGTGTGGGAATTAACATAATTCCCACATTGCTTTTCGATTTTCTTTGCTATATCTCTGCCTCATGAAGAACTCCCTAATGATCGCATTCGCTCTTGTAAGTACTGCCGCAGTCGCTCAGACGGCTGAGACACTGCTTAAGAATGACAACACCTTCTCACCCGAACTCAAAGAGCGTTGGATGAAGGCCATTGAAGCCCAGTGCGCTCAAGTTCTTCTTAAGGTTCAATAGTTTTTTCACACTCCCCTGCCAAGCACTGCTCTCCGGGGTAACTTCCGTCCCATGAAAACCGTCCTTTTTTTGGCCTTGTTTTTTGTTTCGAGTGCTCACGCCTCTACTGAGTTTGTGTGCTCAATCATTCAGGCCAAGAAAATTTATAAAGAACTTGAACGCCAAAACATCAGCGATAAAACCAAGCACTGTGTTTTGTCCTGTCACATGGCCTTGCGCTGTCCAAGCTATGAAGTGTGGAACTTAGGTGTACTCAAAGAAATCTACGATCTCTTCGGAGACGGCCACGCGGAGTGGGCCGATCTCCAGGCCGATCATGATGGCATTGTGATCGCGACAAGTCGCCGGGCACGCACGACAGCGGAGTGCTACCGTGAGTGCCGCGAGATTTATCCTTAGCTTCTAGGCATTCCTAAAACCACCCAATCTCGGAAAGTATCCAGAACCTCTTGTGTGGGCACAGGGGCACGGGGATTTCCCTCATCATCCAGTGGGGGCATGGTTCCGAAATCAAGCTGGTCTTGAATATCGCTGATCTCATCTTTTATCTCATCTAACTGAGTGAAGTCATCAAGGCGACGAGACTCGCCGTTGTGGCACATGGTGCAGCTTTTATCGAAGAGATGCACCTTAAGTGATTCATAGGTGGGCTTCAGCTCGATGGTCGGCACCGGATTCGTACCGGAGGGCCCATTGATATAGGCGGCGACCACGTCCAGCTGTGCGGAAGTGGCCGCAGGTCCACCTTGGGGCATACTTCCGTTCGCCATGCGAACATACAATGACGAGGCATCGGGATTGCCGGGGACGATGCGCGACTGCACCTGTCCTTCATCTCCTGCCCAAGCATGGCAGCGCAGACACATGGGCTTCAAAATAAATGAGTTCAGTGTGGCAAAATCCACACCGCCTTCAATCGACGGCGCCGCTTGGAAAAGAGTGTGCTCGCTGGTGCCACTTTTTTCGCAGCCGACAAGAATGAACAACAAAAGCAAAAGTGTCTTCATATTAAAATCCATTGAAATAAAGTTGCAGCAATTGGCTTTTCTCTTTCAACTCTCCCGCGACACGCACGCGATGCTCGAACATCAGGGTGATATGCGCCCACAAGCGCCATTCAAATCCAACCGCTTCACGTCGTTCTCGGGTTTGAAAGGCACGATCCCGCTCCAGTCCTTGCAGACTAGTGTAGAGATGCAGATGCTCCCAAGGGTAAACGGAGATTTGTTGCAGCCAGGTCC
Source organism: Callophyllis flabellulata (assembly GCA_032270525.1). Lineage (NCBI taxonomy): Eukaryota > Rhodophyta > Florideophyceae > Gigartinales > Kallymeniaceae > Callophyllis > Callophyllis flabellulata. Next base: position 1,923 of record JAUJPK010055547.1, on the reverse strand, counting down.
ACTGACGAAACTCACTCTTATCTGACTGCAGCTCACGCCACGTGCGATTGAGTTCCCCTAAGTAAGCGAAGCGCCCATGCCCCGTTTTCAACAGCATTCCAGCTTGGCGGCGCTTGATGGTGTCAGTCTCACCTTGCAGGCCTTGCACACCGATCGCTAAAGGACGAATCGGTCGCCACCACGTCTGAAGTCCATGGCCTGATTCTTCATTGCCTGCTTCTTCTTGTGGGTTGGGCAAATAGGCAAAGGCATGACCGAAAAAACTGTCGCGCGCAAAGTAGTATTTCAAAGTTACTGGTAGATCCGTCACGTACTGACGGTTCTCTTGGCGCACATAAGCGGTGTGATCCACGAGTCCGACGCCCATGGGAAGCGCGCCGATTCCTACCGTAAGTCGATCCTCTTTCAAACCTTCGGCCCGTAGCGCCCAGGTGGCACTGACTTCACGGCCATAGAGACGCTGGTAAGGAGACTTCTCATCTTCCGGTGATTCGTCTTTGGGTTTCGGTGCTACCGCGAGAATGCCATTCACCCAAATTTTTTCTGTGAACTTAAATTGCGCGAGATAGTCCAACTGCATGGGAAACGTTCGCGTTTCCTCTTCCGTCGTGTATCGCATGATGCGGCCTTGGAAGGCCTGCACATAGCGCGACTCCGCCTCATCTTCTTCAGGCTCAGCACTGATGAGCGCTTGCGACGTTGCAATGCCTTCGCCATAAGGAGTCAGGAGTCCTCCTCCTTGTGAAGAAACATGGCAACCCGTACACGAAGTGTAACCCAAGCGCACATAGGTGGGATGTGCGGATGTTTCTGAGGACATCAAAACTAAAATGATCCACACAACCCACATAGTGCTACTCCGTAATCTTAAAGCTGACTTCAACCGCATCATCGACTTTCACACCCATAAAGCTGGGACGAGGAAGTGAGAATTTCTCCAGAGAGATCTTCGTGCTTCCGCTGACCGTGCTGCCGTCGCGCTTTACGGGGATTTGAATCTGGTGCTCAACACCCTTGATCAACAACTTGCCTTTGAGTTCGCCATTCGCGGCCGGCATTTCCATCACCTCAAAACGAATCTTGGCGTCGCCGACTTTTTTCGCTGCGAAGACTTTCTCGCGTAGATGCTGATCGCGTTTCTCCATGCCGGTCGCAAGCTCAAACACATCGAGCTCAACGACTGTACCGACGGCCTTGTCGGCCTGGTAATCGACTTTGACTTCCGAGGCCTTGCCTTCCACTGTCACACCGGGAACATTCGTCGTGGCGATGAAATCAATTTTCGCCACCGCTGCTTGAACATTCAGACTCATCAAAAAAATAATCGCCAACATAGTATTCCTCCTTAAATACGAAACTCTTCATGACCTTTAGTGCGTAATTGCAAAATCCATTGCAAAGCTGCTTTACTGCGAGTGGGATCGGCCACGGTGATAGCGGCCTCAAGTTCTTCTATGGCCCGCGCGAGTTCACCCATCAGATCCACATACAACTGCGCGCGCACTTCACGCTCGGCATCCGGCAAACTCGTGACCGATTCCGGCAAAATGCCTTGCGCCTCAAGAGTGAGCGCCAAAACCTGACGAGCCAGTTGCGCCTCCACGGCACCCGCCGTACCTGCATTCACCGGACGAGCGATGCCACCAAAACTGCGGCCCATCAGACTCATGACTTCGGCGAGTGTGCGCTCCTGCGCGTAAGCACTCATATGAACCAACAGAGAAAAAGCACCAATGACACAAGCGAGAGCAAATTTTTGTAGCGACATAAGGTCACCTCCTTGGAAATAGTTTTAACCCTTAACCCCGCGGGATGACACAAAGAGCATCTCGTAAAAAATGATGGGATTTGACGGGATTTAATGCTAGCCTAGAATGGATGAAAACCGAGGCTAACACGCTAGAAAGACTGCTTTTCCAAGGC